>VUQR01026335.1:6837-27646 GCA_015108515.1 Hemichromis elongatus | reverse complement strand
GGAGAGGGGAAGAGCACACGGCTTTGCTCAAAAATAATCTGACTTTCGTTCTTTCTCGTTGCCTCCTTCTCTTTAAAGCCTCGTGAGGGCAGGTATGTCATTATGTATGCTGCTTACATAAGTTCAGTGCTATACCTGGTACACCTGTGCCTTTTTTCTTCTTCTTTTCTTTTAAACGAGAGAGGAGCTGAGCAGCCTGAACATAGTTTGTAAGGTCTGAGCAAAGTCTTCTGCTCTTCCCCTCTCATACCAGTGTTCCTGTTTATGAAAAGAGGGATGGGAGGAGTTAGGAGGAGGGGAATAAAGTTAAGATTTGAGTAGGTGGTGGGAAGAAAAAAAAAAAAGAATAACGTGTTTTAAAGGAACAGTGGAAAGGTTTTAAATCGCTCTCTCCATACAGGAGAAATAAGAGAAGCTGGGAAGAAGGGGTGAGGAGGAGGAGGAGGACGTGAAGAGAAGCAGCTGCGCTTATAAGTCGCTCTCTCCGTAGAGGGCACTGGAGAAGGAGATGTAGTCCAGGGCGCCGGCGGGACTGTCCGGTCCGACGTACCTGGTCATGCGGGTGATGCAGTACTCCGCCTGCTCGGGAGGCAGCTCCCTGCGCAGCTCCTCCACTGTGATGTAATTCTGCAGGAGAGAGAGAGAGAGGGGGCGAGGTGTGATTCACGATGAGCTATTGTCTCCTGTTACAAATGTACTGGTGCATCTGTGAGGATCGGAGGAGAATGATGACTCAAGGTTTAGGCAAACAGTCCTGCAGTGTGAATTTGGAAAGATGAAAACTTGAATTTAAATTACTGACTTACTGTTGACATTAAACTGTACAAGATAAATCGCAATGTTTCTCCCAGATTTAATGGGAAAGTCGCCTCTTTGTTTATCCGCAAAGAAATCTGGACACTCAGAGAGCCCTGGTTACGTATGTAATCAAAGAAAAAGCTTGGAGTGACATAGAGTGCTTCTGTATAATTTCTTCCTTGCATACCTGAGTTGGCCTCAGTTTGGATTGAGTTATTTTGGGATATAAGCATTTAGGTGCCACAGCATCACCTTCCCTTGTCAGAGGAGTTTTCTATGAATGTGAACATTTTAAAAAAGTCTCATCACATCAGTGCTGATACAATCAGGTCAGTGTTTCAAAAATGACCAAAAACCTGATTTTTCAGATTTTTTGTTTGTTTGTTTAATTTAACTTGTTATAATGAAGCCAAGTTATTCTATTTATATGGCCTGTCGGGTTAGAAACCATATTCATTAATAAGAAATGTGCTGGTTCACTGGCCTTTACTTGTTTTATTGCTTAAATTTTCACTTCACTTACCGACTGCAGCCTGACTCATTTACAGCCTATCCGGCAACTTGACTTTCTTATAACAAAACAACAAACCGCAGCGCTCCTGGATCACAGCTAATACATTACTCTCACTGTAAATATATACTATATCAGGGGTGACGAGGTGTTTGATACGAGAACGTTTATGTTGTCTGTTTGTGGTCTGAGTTCCCCAAACAGCTATTTCTAAAGTGTGGGCTACGAATGAGAGTATGTACAGTTACATATTTATATGAATGTATTTATTTATATAAAAAGTGAATGCAAACATAATAGGAGGAGCTTAGACTGTGATGTTACTCATTACTCACAAACCCTTTGCATATGACTGCGTAGCATTAGCGATTTAGAGCCAACAGTCTGTATTGTTCATGATTTTTTTCAAATAAAATTTTCAAGGATGAACTTCACCGTCTCTTGTATTGATTTCAGATCAGGTGGGTCTCATTGATTTTTTGTTTTTTAAGGAGTGCCGCAGCACTCTTGACTTTGGGAATGGCTGCCCTAACTGATCACATGTTTGGAGGCTTTGCTTGGATGCAGGCTAACCATCCCAGTTTTAAAGGAAACATTGGATTTTAAACTGCTCGCTATAGTCTGGCTTAGCTTTTAAAATGTATGTATCTGCATTTATAATCACCGAGTAGCAGGTGAGACAAGAAGTCTCATCCCAGATACACAAAAGTGTTGGGCCACACAGTCACTTAATCCTTGGATTCAGGTGTATAAAATCTTTATTTAAAAGTCTTTACAAACGTTTGATAGATAATGTGTACAAATGCCATTAACATCAGCACTAAAACTGTGTGCTGGGAGCTTCGCTACATGAGTTTCCCTGTCTGTGCGGCTCCTTTAATGTGTCTCAGTACTTTTAAGCAGACTAGTCAATGGACTGTCGGATGATATCAGATATAAGGTATCCATCTGCTCACCTTGTCTGAAGCCAGAATCTTGAAGGAGGCCATGACTTGTTCTGCAGTGTCGGTCTCGGCGGTCTCGCGGGTCATGAAGTCGATGAAGGCCTGGAAGGTCACAACGCCCGTGTTGTTGGGGTCCACCAGGGTCATGATACGTGCAAACTCCACCTCACCCTGTCAGCAAAAGCATTCAGTTCTTCAACATCGTTACTGTGTAAATGTTGTACAAGTCAAGCCTGTGAGCGCCTGGCCACTGACCAGATCGTAACCCATGGAGATGAGACAGGCACGGAAGTCGTCTGGGTCCATCATGCCGTTTCTCTTCTGCAGAGGAACAGTACAAGAATATCTTTCATTACTGTATCAAAGGGTTGTAGTAATTAATGAATTAGTTCATTATTGCTGCTAACACATCAATGAGAATGAACTGAAGTGACGCATCTGAATGTTTTAAGCCTCTTAAATTAAAAATGGCAAAAAAAAATTTTTTTAAACTGCTGCTCTATGCAAAGCACCACTCTCTGCTCCTCGACCTCTGCTGTCGCCTCACCCTGTCGAAGTGGTTGAAGGAGGCCCTGAACTCGTTGAGCTGCTCCTGGCTGATGCCCTTGGCGTCGCGGGTCAGGATCTGGTTCTCGACCTCGTTGATGGTTCTGGCGATAGTGGTGAGCAGCTGCTCCCAGCCCACACGGATGTGCTGCAGGGGAGAAGGAATGGGAGGAAATTAAAAATGGAGGTAGCGTATGCTTTGAGTAGAGAGGACTGAGGGCCAAGCCTGGCCTGCATGCACACCTCCATGGTGTAGTTGGTGTGCTTGTTGTCGAAGATGAGCGACTCCTGGATGAGCTGGTGGTCTCCCTCCAGTTTGTCGATGTTGGATTTGTAGTTGATGATGTTCTGCTCGTACTGCTTCAGGCTGTTCATCTGTTCCTCCAGGGAGCCGGCGATGTCCACAGACACGTGGCTGATCTCCTGCAGAGACAGGAATCAATGAGGAGGAAACGCAGAACTAGTGCCCGCAGATCACATTAATCCAAGCGCGCAGATTTACACGCAACGCAGGTTACAGAAGCACCCTCATCTCGTACCTCCATCTTGGTTTGAATCCAGGGTCCGATGATGTTGGCCTGAGCGGCGAACTGGCGCCTCAGTCTCTCATTGGCCTGCTGCCTGGCCACCTCCTCCTGGAGCATTTGGTCTCTGAGGGGCACGAGGTGCTTCACCTGCACACACAGTTTATACCTGGTGACTATGTGGATATACTTTTAGGATAACTTCTGCTATTACACATTACTTAAAGATGTGTTGTCACCTCTCCCATTTCTACACTTGCATCACTGCATCTTTAAATTAACTGAATATTGCTGTCACTTTTTCCAAGTCTGTATACATAGTTTTTCACTCCAGATTGTTACTGCATGATTGCCCAGAGGGGAAGAAAAAAACGATCTGTTTCTTGAGCACACATGGTCTGATGGGTGTCACACTACGACTGCACTGACAGGCTGTCCTGTGGAGTTATTTTGATTTCCCCTGAGAGCCTCGCAGCCAGCAGTGTTGAGTGTCACTCTAACCCACTATTCCTGACCTGTCGCTATGTTTGCGCTGTGCTATTATTGGATGACCAAATGGAGTGCACATGGAGAGAGAGAGAGAGAGCCAGGTTGACATTTGCTGCTTACATAATGGTAACTTCTGAAAGAAGATTTAAAGAGCAGCCACCCTCCTCATTGTGCCTGCATATAATGATCAATTTGCTCCTTTCACAAACGGTGTGTTTGTGAGGCTTGACTCACAGTGTCCCACTTAGTGGAAATGTCCTGGGGGGAGAGGTTGGTGTACGGGTTGATTCCGGACAGCTTGATGCCGTAGGTCTGGGCGATCTTCAGGATCTCGTTGTGGATGCCCAGAGTGGCCATGCGCTCCTTGTCGGCCTCGGGCAGAGTGGCCTTGAACTGGTCGTGAGCTGTGATCAGACTCTGTGCGAGAGAACAAGGACGAGCAAATATAAGACGGCGTATTAAAAAAAAGACTTTTTGTGCCACTTCTTCCTTTATTATAGATGTAAATGTCCAGAAAACGTTATCCTAATAGACATACAGCACTCAAATATCAGAGGTTTCTTCCTGCTAAAAGAGAGTTTTTCGTTCCCACTGTTGCCAAGTGCTTGCTCATAGTGGGTTGTCTGATTGTTTCTCTGTATTAGCCTAGGCTAATTACCTTACAAAATAAAACAGCTTGAGGGGACTGTTGTTGTGATTTGGCGCTATATAAATACAATTGAATTGAATCAGAGAG
The DNA here is from genome assembly GCA_015108515.1 of Hemichromis elongatus. Classification (NCBI taxonomy): domain Eukaryota; kingdom Metazoa; phylum Chordata; class Actinopteri; order Cichliformes; family Cichlidae; genus Hemichromis; species Hemichromis elongatus. Next base: position 23,098 of record VUQR01026335.1, on the reverse strand, counting down.
TTACCTGGATCTCTTCAATGCTGTGGACAATGAACATGTCCTGCAGGTCCTCCATGGCTCCGTCCATCCAGTTGTTGAAGGGCGCCGCCCTCTTGGCGAACTCCAGATACAGCTGGTCAATGGTCTCCCACAGCTTCTCCACACGCTGCCGTCACAGACAGAAACACACTCGTGATGCTGAAGCATACAAACACGGCGTGTTTGCGTGTTGTTTTTTGTCACTCCTCACTGAGCATTGTGAAAACATTAAGCTGAATTTGCCAATCAAAATCAAGGTGTCATGAATCACATTAGCCATATTAGTCTGGTGCCCTGTGCTTATAAAACATCACAACATCACAGTTTTCCGATCTTCCTGCCTACTTCCTGTCACTTCCTGTAACCACTGGAATTCTGCTTTTTAGTCAGTTCACATGCAAACTCTCCTTTGTCCACTTTCCCTCCATGTTTCTGCTGCTTTCTGATCTCACAGAGCTGCCCACGTTTTGCCTGCTGTTTCTCAACTCTCTCCTTTTTGTCCCTGCACTTTCCTCCTCACCCCCTGCTCTCTCTGAGGCAGACGGCCACCCTCCCTGAAACTCGAGGTGTTTTCTTGCTTGCTCGGACCGTATTGTTAAGTTTCTATTTATAACCATAACCTTTCTAACCATATAAAAGTGTACTTAGATATCTGAAACTGTCCAATACAATTGAAGCTGAAATGACTTTCCTCTACTGCAGCCTGCTCCTAGTGTTGGCCACACTAATCACAATTTTATCTCTCTGTAAAACATGTTACTTTATCTGTGGTTTCCCACGCTGTCAAAATTATTTATATACATGTTTTAAAATTTCACTCCTATTATCCAATCATCTAAGCCTGACCACACCCTCCTAGCTAATTAGCTGCTAATCAGCTGCTAGCCCCTGCTGTGTACAAAAACTGCAATCAGCAGTTTTGCGCCACCTGTTGTGCATCCTGCATCCTCCCCATCATCTCCCTCATCATTCATACACTCATTTCCACTTATCCAGCTCAAGGTCTAAGAAACGCTGGAGACGATCCCAGCTGTCTTTCCAGACACAAAACTGTGACATACGTTTGCTGTTCACTGAGTTGTTTACATTAGCAGCTGATTGCTTTTGAGTTTTACCTCCAGTGCATCCCTCCTCTTCTGGGTGAGAGTGCCCAGATTGTCCCACTGGTCACAGATACCCTGGCAGCGGGTGTTGACTGTAGCAGCATCGTGGTAGTCCAGCTCACTGGAGCGACAGAAAGAAACCCCCAAAACAGACGAGTACAAAGGCGTTATCACACTTCCATGTAAATGTGTTTAAAATATTTACAAAACGGTGATAATATTAGCTGAAACTCAGCTAAACTCGCTAATAAATAATCATTAAGAATAATTACGTTTGTCAGGTGAGTGAAACTCTCTTTTTTGTCAGTGTAAAGAAATTTAACTACACATTTAATCAATGAGATTTCTTAATATAAAAAAAGAAGCTGAATTCAAACAGTGTTTCTGTCACTGTCAACCTGTCAAAATACAGTTCAAAGTCTAAAATTTATGTCCTCTTTCACATTTTTTTCAAAGCTGTCCAGTCGGCCGGATCAGGGTCTTCTCCGGGCCGATTCTGGCCCCCCGGGCCCTATGTTAGACACCACTGATCTAAAGTAAGGTAAAGTTTAGGAAACTCTTCTGTGAAGTGATTTCATTTCTCCAGTTAACCAGAATATTTAACGCCCTTTTATTAAATGCATTGATGTTTCCTCCTTCTTTGAGTTGAGGGTCATCTAAGAACTTTCTTTTTTGATACCGAGGTCACGATTCGTGCTTTTGAAGTCCTCGCTGATAAATTATACTGTACATTTTCAGCTTTACAGTGCTGATCAGCTCATGTACTGTAACATCAAAGAAATCATCTCAAGGCTATCGGAAAAAAAAAAAAAACGCCCCGAGGAGCTGCGGAGGATAAGGAAACGGCGAGATCAGAGGTTTCCGCTCCTTCGTGAAGCACCCTTTCATCTTTCTTATCTCTCATTAATATTTTCCACTCATCTGTTGCATCTTTTGTTCCTGGCTGCGTTCGTGTTCTCGTCTGCTCTCGACATCTCTGCCATCACACGCTGCTCGCTTTCTTCCCCTGCTCTTTTAAACAAGCTCTTTTTTCCATTATGCAGAACAATTGTGTGATACTACCTTTTCCACCCCACCCTTCATGATGTTTTAACATCTCCCTTTCTCCCCATGACCCTAACGCCCAGCTTTAGGACACATCTCGCCGCATCCCCGGCTCTCACTTCAGCTCCTGGGCGATGGCAGCGATCTGCTCCACTCTGTCCTGGTGAGCGGCGAGGTCGCTCTCGAAGGCCTCGTGCTTTCTCATCAGGGCTCTGATCTCCATCAGAGAGGCCGACTCGTAGTCCTTCTGGGACAGAAGTTCCTCCTTACCTAAAACACACACACGGAGTGACTTTAAAGAGGCTCCTCCTCACAGTATAAAGTCAGGCCTACGAGCTTTTAAAGTTTTACAGCTCTCCCTCAGATTTTTATATCTCCTCTTGCCCTTTCCTCCGACTCGCTGTATCGTTTCAGTGTCTCCATGAATCATTAGATCCTTTTTAATCGCTCTGTATAGTCTTACTGGGACATTTATGGTGCTTTGATGTGGTTTTGAGGGCTATCTTTTATTGCTTTGCCTTATTACAAGTGAAGTGTGAAGACTCGCGATTAACGGAGGTAAAAAGCTACAAAAAAATAATAATTTGATACGTCAAATATAAACCCTAAAACCAGGACATGTTTAATATTTCATAAATGTTTCTTTTACACAAAAAAGTGACCTCTCATTTGTCAAGTCACTGTGTAAATGACAACAGTAAGAAGCATCTACAACATCTGCAAGCAAGCAGAAATGACCAGTCTAGAGCCGGCGCTCCATCTTTGCCTTTAATTCGGTTTATTTATCTAGCACCAGCACTCACCCTTTAGTGCTTTATGTTGTAAGCGAAATACAATATAAATAATACAATAATAATACCACAAAATCTATCCGCCCCCTACCTGTGGTCCAGGCCTCGTGCATGCCGCACTTCTGCTTGAACTTCTCGGCCAGGTGGTCGAGTCTCTCCAGGCGGCGGATCTCTGTCAGCAGCCACTCCTCGTAGCCCTTCTCCACCTGCTCCAGACCTTTCCAGGCATTCGCGATATCCTGAAGGAGAGGGAGCGCTTTCATTATTACCCTGTGCCGAGGAGGGGGAGTGTTAGCGCTGTTATCGACACGCTTGATCGCAAAATAAGAGCTCGTGGAGCCACGCTGCATTTGAGATTGTAGCCCTTAAGAGCTTTTTAGTATCTGTACATTTCTCAGAAAGCAGGTATGAATATTTTCTTACTTTGGTGACTGAAAAGAGAGTCTCTGAAGTTGTGCGAAGAATAGGAGTTTCACTGATGATGAATAAACAGGTTTTTTTTCTCTTTTTATCCTTGTGTTCTTCTCCTTGTCTTATTTAAACTGAACCTGGGTGAATGTTTGGGCTCGATGAAACATTGATACATTTCTTATGTTGGTGGAGCTTCATTAGTGGATTACTCCACTCACCCTGAGGTGGAAGCTCGCCTGCTGGTGGGACACCATATGTAGGAGTCCCTCTTGGTGACAAACCACTAGAAAAGATTCAGTGTGTTCATTATCTCTGTTTTATTCTCTGATGAAGGCCTCTGTGCTGAAATGTGTTGGAGTCATTTTATAACCTTGCCGTGAAAGTAAAGGCATTTTGAATTTATTTTGAAAGGGGAGTGCTTTGGCGTTCATGTATGTCTTTCAGACAGCACCTCGAATAAAAGCGCCTGTTTTCAACCACCAATCGAAGTGTGAAATTATCATTTTGTAGTTAGCATTTCGAAGCTCAGAGGACATTTTTGTTGACTCTTTTTTCAAAGGCTACATCTCATAAATGTCTTTCTAAACAAACACAAAGAATTTAATCTTTCAACTGATACGAGAGCTTGAAAATCCACAGTGATGCATAAATCGTCCCCGCTCACCGACACCATCTTGCCCTCAGAGGGCATGAAGGCGGGCCTGTTGCTGAGCCTCAGCTTGGTCTGCAGGGTGTTGAAGTTGATCTCCAGCTGGCATTTCTCCTGCACGCGGGGCGGCTTGTGGACGCGACGGTAGTCGCGGAAATCCTCCAGCTTCTGCTGCATGGCGCGCATCGTCTGCTCCGCCACGCGGTTCTCCAGCCAGGGGATGGTGCGGCGGATCCACTCGAGAAGCTGCAGAAGAGGAAGGCAAAGGTTACTCAGAGTACTCTGATCACTTTAGTTTGCAGTTTATATATGTTTCTGGTTATAATGTTTTGCAAAAATCTTGAGTCAGTCATCATTTCTGTACATAGGAAAAAGTTGCTTGTATTCCACCACACTTTCTGCATAAATGTGCTTAGTTGTCGACTTTTCCTTTTGTGCTGCTTTAACTGAGAAAAAAATAAATACATTTTCATAAGACGACTTCAGTGGAAGGAGCAGAAAGAGTGAGGAGAAGTGTCAGTGCAGAGGAGGAAGTGCGGGACAGACTGAGAGTGGGAGTTATGCGGTCGCAGCGGTTTCTCACCTCGCTGGCCAGCTTCTCGTACTCCTCCATCAGTTTCTCGTTCTCCTGGTTGACAGCCAGCACCTTGCAGATACGGTTGGCAGCTGTCTCGGCCTGAGAGGGAGAGTAGCAACAGCTGATTTACAGAGATTCACGCAGCTCGCACGTTTACTCAGCGCTGCCGTTATGTCACGATGACCGCGTTTCACGTGTGTCATCTGATTTATTCAATTACAAAGGAAACGCTTGCTCACTCGGTTTGTGCTGCGAGCTCCTCGATCCACAGAAAAATAACAAGATAAAAGTGAAACACGCAGAAGTGCAAAGTTTAAAACACCAGCTCACCTGCTCTGCGCCGGCGAAGGCGTGGTAGAAGCAGGACACGTAGGTCATGATGGCCTTCTCGTCAGGTTTGGGTGTGTTCACGATATCTGAAGGTGCAAAAAAATGTTTAGCTTTATTATTATAAAATTGTCTTTGCAAACATTTCAAGAGTGATGTGCAGTGCAAGGAAAGAGAAGCAGACGTTTGATTCATTTTTACCACTTTTTATTCTGAAAAGCCAATTTGTCCAATTTAAAAGGTAGTTTTAAAAATAAAATTTGTATTAAATATTAAAGGTGTTTTAAAATAGATCGATACAGCTTAGTGTGGCAATATTTTCTGGATGCAGGGATACCACATATTTTACTAAAGAACTAGAACTCATATCACCTGATAGGAGGCAGACGTTCTGCAGACAGCCACAGTCTGGCTTGGACTAACTGCAGTCATTCTCAGAGAGACTGATCAAGGTTTGCAAATAACTTAGAAATGCAGACAGATTGCAAACATGCTGCCATCAGTCTGATTGGATCTTTGTCATTGATCAGAACTCGACTGGCTGCCAGCTGTTTGTGTTCTGGTAATATTCCTTTAGACCAGGAGGTTTACTGAGTGCGGCTGTAATCGTTAAATGTAAATTTCCGTCAGCAGACGTGATTTTTGACTATTTATTGCAGCTAATTGTCAGAAACAGACTGTGTGTAATTGCAAACTTGACCCCATTCAATCGGAGGCTGATGCTGATAGCAGTTTGACTGATTCCATCTTTTGGCTGGTTTTAGTGAGAGTGTCGGTGTGCTTGACACTCTCGATTAAAATGTGACCATCAAGAGCATTATGATTTATTCCTGCATTAATCACTCGTGTTTAGGACATCTGCCTACAAAGTAGTCAAATTTCCAAGGTCAGTGCCACCGGTGCCTGAGTAGATGCATTTAAAGTGATTTAAAATACATTTGTTTTTTAACTAAAGATGATTGAATTTTCCCTGCTAGCAGGAGTCGTCTGCCATCATGCATCTCGCTGCAGCTGAGGTCATCACCGTGTGCGTCAGCATAAAAAGAAAGAACCCACTTCCTGCACAGCTCTGTCACTCGGACATCTTGCGACCTCACCTTCAGCGTCGAGCATCTTCGGGATGTCCAGGAACTTCTCAGCCACCTCGAAGGCGGTGTTCAGGTTACCGATGGGGTCGTCCTGAAGAAACACACAATCAGTGTCACATACGTGCACGCCAAAAGACTACACGGGGAAACATGCCAGCCACGACAGTTTTGATAAGCGTTTTGAACCAGAATGCGAGAAATAAACCTCATTAAGAAATGTTTCAGTTTCAGAGTTTTGGCAGGATTTGGCAAGCAAACAGTTTCCAATTCTGTCACTTTCCTGTATCACATCCAGTTTTAAAGGACGCAATTTTGGACAACACTTTTATTAACACTCTTAATCAATCTTTGAATTTGTGATCTACAAGTGCAGTATTTTGGTGGCTAGTCTTTTTGGGTTGTTTTTAATTAGCTGAAATTCAGTTCACAGGAAAAAAAAAATCCAACAGAGCTTCAATGATGAAGGTGAAAAGATATATAAAGACTGCATTAATCATAGTTCAGTATAAAGGTTAAAAATAGAGGGGAAAGCAGGGAAGGATGGGCCACCTTTCTCAGTTTGGAGTAGTCAATGAGGTCGGGTCTGTGTCTGTGGATGAGGGCACACAGGGCCAGGCCATCCTTCCAACTGAACCAGAGGAAGAGGAGAGGGCATGAGTGAGGAAACAGCAGCAAGCATAGAGGCAGGAAAAGAAAAGAAGGAGACATGGGGAGGGAGAAAACATAAACAGGAAAAGAAGTCGGCATCAGACAGAAGTATAAGCTGAATGATTGCAATTCCCCGCTGATGCCACGGGTTGGCATCGCTCACCCACCTAATGTGGAAGTTCTGTACATTGACGTTCCTGTAGGGGGCAGTCTTCCTCTGGCACCACAGCAGCAGACCCTCCTTAGCAGAGGTCTCTGGAAAAGTTGAGGAGAGGAGATGATTTTAAAATGGGGATTGTGTTATTTTGAACATTACGAGAAGAAGAATAACAGTCAGGAAGATTGGTGGGGGGAAGGGGGGTGGTGGTGGTAGTCAGCTGTCAGAGGTTTAAATACTGCACAAAGACATGTTTAGGATGGAGATCTGGCATTTTAGAAAAAAGAAAAAAAAAGTGTGTGATTTTAGCAGCCGTCAATATATTTCTCAAGCTCGTCTGACGACTGGCTTAAAGATAATTTCCTGCACTAGTGGAGGGAAGAGGAGTTATGAGAGGTTAGAGCGGGGTCGATGGCGAAGAAAGTCAAGCTGTATGACAGCAGAAGAAGATTGAAGAGCGGGAGCAATAAAAGCTAAGTAAAAGGAGATGACTTGAAGGTAAGTGGGGGCGTGGGGGTGTAGAAGGACAGAACGAACAAGGTCGGAGTCTTTGTAAACAAGAATTTATTGTGGGTTGACCTGCTGACAGCATTAAGGTTAAAATAAAATGGCATGAAGTGCAAATGCAGCTCAGGGGTGGGATTACCATAGAAGGAAGCAACAAATCACACACACACAAACACACACTGCTTTAAAGGCATTAAATCTATTGCACTTATTTCCAGCTTCATAGTTTTATTCTAAAACTGCATCCACACTGGAAGCGCTTCACTCTCGGTGCATCGCATTGAAGCCAGCGGCTGGTCGATTAGGATATTCCAGGCTGTCGTTGCCTAGGTGACCCTCTAATATATATTTACTACCAGGTCATGTGCCAATCATCGGCACTCTTAACTTTCATTGGTAGTTGTTTCAGTTGCTTGGGTGGAAGTTTACCTCTAATCGTGCCCACTTCCTGTCCCCAGTGGTACCTGTAGATGCTGCATGTCATTCACTTTATCTGGTGTCTTGGTTGCCATGGTGCTGCAAATCATTTCCAGTGCGGATGCAATTTAACTAACTACTAAATAGCTTTGCATACGGTAATCATACAGTTCAAAATAAGCTTTGTTTAGCTAAAACAGGGCCACCGTTCATCCTCTGTCAGAAACAAGAAATTTTAGCTCCTCTTCTTCTTTGATTGGCTGTCCCATGCAAACAGAAGATGACCATATTAGGGCTATCTGCTCTTAGTGACACCATACAGAGCTAAGAGAAGAATGGTCTGAAAGTAAGCGCTGGAAAGTCTCAACAAGATATTTATTATAAGCATCTACAGTTTTAACAGTTTATATATGTGTGTGTGTGTTTTGGTTTATCTCATTTTCTAAGAAGATGCCCTTCACACACTTGACTGACTGGTGCTCATCCTGTTGGTTTTGCTTTTATAAAGTGCATAAAGGCAAAAAACGCAGATTGCTTTATTGCTAGGTGGTTGCCAAGCAACATTTTGGCATCACAAAACATTTTGCACAAATTAAGTTTGTATTTATAAACTAAATGTTATTTTTGTGAAATGAAAAATGACATGAAGCTTTTATTAAGTGTTATAAAGCAGAAAACTGTGATTTTAGCCCACATCCAGGTGCTTCAGGGGCCTGAGACGTACCTGTGTGCCAAGTTTGGTCGCTCAACTCCTGATTGTGTGGGAGGAGTTGGCAGCCACAGAAACAAATAAACACACAGAGATTTTGTGTATTGTAGTAAGTTTGTGTAACTGTGCTTTCACGTGACTGTGAGATACAGACAACTGTTTCTGTTTGCTGTGCTCAGGCACGGTGACTGCTCCAGTAGTTTCTGCAACTCTTACAAAGACTAATTGCAAACTCATAACTAGTGCATTATCTCTCGGACTCTTGTGTTTCACTAATTTACAGCTTCAACATAAAAAAAACGTTAAGTTAAGCTTAAACATTCAGTGTTACTTTATGGAAACAAACCTTCCACAGAGATGTCCTGGATGGCGAAACGCAGGATGATGGTCCAGATCATACCAAGAGTCATCTTCACGTTACCGTCGACGATTTCTGCAGAAGCAAACCAAACACACGGACGCGTGTTACTAGTCTTAGCAGATCCAGATTTATGTATTCAGATAAAACTCATTTTAAAGGTCTTGTCTCACCCTCAGCACCAATAGACACCAGCTTAACCCCCTTGCTGCAGATGAAATCCAAAGCTTTGTTAACGTTGGCGATCTTGTGGAAACGCATCTTGCCTTTGTCGGGTTTGGGCAGCCTCTCGCCTTAAAAAGACGAGAAAAAGATTCATTAGCTCATCCATCAAGCTAATCACCAATTATTGTTTAAGGTAAGTGTCAAGGAAAAATACACCGTCTCCAAGAACATGTGAGAACAAGACCAGTAGACCAGACAGGATAACGCTGCAAACTACTCAATCACAGAGTAGAACCACCTACTTTATCACATACAGGGTTTCCTGGTAATGATCGAAACATGTGATGTTAGAAAGCATGGATCGTGAATTTCACGTGGTTGGTAGGTAGCATAAGAACAGCGGGGACTGCAGTCATGCTCGCTAAAGTACAATAAGTTTTACGCAGTCATGAATTTTAAAATTTTACCACAAGATTCAATGTTTGTTACTTTACAAAATACAGCCATTTGAACTCAGTGGATTCTTTCTGATACAGCCTGTATTTTACTTTCAAAGAGACCATAAGTCAGGAATTAAAAAACACCACTTAAAACTTGAAATATAAGCTAACACTGAAGGTTTTCATTTATGTCATACAATCACATGAGCGATAGTTTAATGTTCCTCTTAGATTTCTTTACAGTCAGATTTTGTTAAGACTCCCCCTGGTGGCCACAAGAAAGAATGCAAGTACTATATTAGTTTTTTTAAACGTCTCCATCTTCTACATACAGTCACCATCTCTTCTTATTTTGAACTAACTGTTTTAAAACTGATTTTATTTTTTACTGTGTCACCCAATCTCTGTCATTATGAGTAAAACATTACTATAGTCTGACAGGAATTATAGAAGGTTATATATAAAGTGATGATGAATGCTGGATTTTAGAGATGGAAGGAGATACAGAGTGGGGACGGGGAGTGAAGCACAACAATATTTAGGAGTGTGAGTAATCAACTCCGGCCTCTTCTCTGCAAAGAAAATGACAAAAAAGTATCACCTAAAAAGCGAAAGACCTGCTCTTTTCTTACAACAAGGACGTGCCATATCCAAGTATCACTCAGTTTTTAAATGTGTTTACATGCATGGGTGTGCGCTCTTAATGACACCCACCTGATATGACCTCCAGCAGCAGCATGAGTTTGAGGCCATTTCTGAAATCCTCTTCAATGTTCTCAATCTGTGTCCCGGCCTTCCTCAAGTGGGAGTTACACCAAGCTGTGAAGGTCTAAAGGAGAGAAGAGATGGAGGTCACATGTACCACATATTACACATTTACATTCACAGACTTGACCTGCAGTGCATGCATACGTGCATCACGCAGAGAGACAGAAACACCCAATTTAAAAAAACACACCCAATTTGACGGTTCCACTTTGAAACCGGGGTCACAGAATGCTTAGCGAGGCCCGAGCTGTCCTCTTTAATCTGTGACCTTGCTGTGACTGGCTGCTGACGCAGAGCCGGTGCAGTCGCACTCTGACACTTGTGTCAGTTTGACGGCCGCTTGATCTTAGTTCAATCTGACTTTGGGCTCAGATCATTTTGATGTGTGCTTTTTGAGGCTGTGGAACGTCCCAGATGAATTCATAAGGGGATGAAAGACACTCACAGTAATAAACGGGTGTAATCTGCAGATACCTGCTGTAACCAGAAGGTGTTTCTGTACTTGTTTAGACCCTGTTATATGTTTGGACACATGAACTGGACACTCTGCACTTTAGGAAAACATGAACATCAAGAAACATATTTACACATGTGAAAATATTTATGGATTATTTATTGAACATTTTAATGATTCTGGGGGTCTGAACACTATTTAAAGATTCTGGGAGAGACCAAGGTGGAAGTTGGGTGGGGGGAGTTGCTGGGTTTACAGTGGGCTACTAATTGCCAATTAGGAGGTCTATGTTTGCTGATGGTAGAGGCTACTACTGCTCCACAGAGCTGCTATGTTAAGCTGGTGAACTGAAGCCTTGATAAATAAATACCGTATTATAAACCTGTGCTGCAGTGAGTCCTGTTTCTGATCGAAGCCTTGCTGCTCAATGGTCATTTGTTACACATGCAAAAGACTCCTCAGCATCAGCACCATATTTCTTTAGCAGCTGGGTGTTTCAGTGCGGTAAAGTGAAGTCTGCAAGTGTTCAGGAAGCTACCTGCTATAAAAAAATAAATTAAAAAAATCACACATTACGTCTTTCAGCAGCTACAAATCACCCGTTTTGGAAACCAAGCTGCTCATTGAGTGATTGCAGCATGTGTAATAGACAGAAATGGCTCTCAAGCGCTGAGTGCTTGCCTTCGGTCTGTCTGGAAGACTGCCTAATGGTGTGAGGCGTACGCGCAGGGGACAATTCAGTGGGCTCCATCAGGCCATTCAATCAATCAATCAGCTGCTGAAAGGTATTTCTGAGAGGCTTTCCATGCTGTTTAGCTTAAATATGAAAATAAAAATGTGTGTGTGCTTGTGTTCAAACTCAGGGGTGTGAGTGTGCGTTAGGGCTTCTGCTGTAGAGCCCAAACTTTGCCAGGGTTTGTAGGATGCGGGGGTGTCGAAACAGAATAAGTACATGAGCTGAATAACTAAGTACAGATGATCGTGTGGGTGGAGTGAGCAGAGACAGACAGAGAGAGAGAGAGAGAGAGATGTATAAATTAGCAATGAAACAGGGTTTGTGCTCACTAGGTAAGAGCAAAAAAATTCCCAACACAGCAGATCACATTAAATAACCCAGGAATCAAAATGCATGTGCCCTTTAAAGTAAGTGGGTGTGTGTTTATGCCTATATGAGCTTCCGGGCCTCGCGTCTGCATCTGCCTGCACCGACAGAAAAGCAAAAATTGAAAGTAGCAGAGAGACAAATAAGGCAGAGGGATGGAGAGAAACCACGCCAATGTCTGAGTGGAAGAGGAGAAAAAGTAGGAAATTATAGTGAAGGGAAAGTACAGCATGTGGGGGAGAGTAGACGCCGCTTATCTCTGCATGCGCTCTAGAGCTGAAATGATTATCTAATTAGTTGATGGAGTGAAAATTGAATTAACCTGATGACTAATTGAAGCATTTTTTTCAAGCAAAGATGCTGCACATCTCCTTGTTCCTGTTTCACAGCTCTAATGATTTTCTAATGTAAATGCAAACTGAATATATTCATCATTTTTTGACATTTTATAGATAAACCGTTACATAAAGAGTTTTCAGGGCTGGCTCTGCTTCACTCAGACTGATTTTCTCTCCTTCCTGGAGGAGACTGGTGATGGGCTGAAACTTCATTATTATAATTAATGGATGCGATGTAAGCAAGTGATGATTTGTAATATACCGTATACAGGACTGTGGAAGAGTTTGTAATATTGTAACCAGCTTAGAAGTCAATATTCGGTTTGGCTGCCTTTATTCTTCAACACAGTCTGAACTCTTTTCAGCAGTCTTTACATTTCAGGTAAATCATCTTCAGGAATAGTTCTCCAGGCTTCTTGAAGGTCATCCAAAGCTCCTCTGTGGATGTTTCTGCCTTTTGTTCAGTTCTCTGTCAGGATGATCCCACACTGCTTCAGTAATGTTGAGGTCCGGGCTCTGGGGAGGCCGATCCATGACTCACAGTGTTTTTCTATCCACGTATGCTTTTAATGCATTGGCAGTCTGCTTGCTGAAAAGTCAAGCTGTTTCCAGATGATATTACGTGTTGGCTTAAGATCCGGTGGTACTTTATATGTTCATAATTCTTCAATTTTGGCAAAATATCCAACACTACGGACGCTCACAGTTGTAACTTTTTCCTCTGTACACATCACTGATGTAAAATTTAGATTTGTGACTTCGGCACACCTATTGCTATCGATTTTCAGTCCAGTTCTTGTGTAATTTGGCGTAGCTCAGTCATCCTGTTTTTTGAGAATGGCTTCTTGACAGCCCTTCCCCTGAGACAGTAGCTGGATTACCTGAAGAGCCAAATGTGTCTCTGAGGTCCTGTATCAGGTCTTTGCTTGATTTCTTTCCTATTTCTTAAGAATATGACTTTAAAATATTGTCCTCGCTCCTCCATATTTAGCTGATCTTCTCCATACATACCCTCCGCTCGTCTTCAGCTTCCCTTCTGTCTATTCCACCTGCTCGCCTGACCACCATAGCACTCAGAGCCTTTAGTTGTTCTGCCCCGAGACTTATGAATGCACTTCCAGCAGATCTCCAGACCACAAACTCTCTCACCAATTTTAAATCACGTCTCAAAACCATCTATTCAGAACTGCATACACTTGACTTGTCTTAGTCTATTTTTACCTTCCTCAGCTTTTTTCCCCCTTTCCCTTTTACCTTATGTCTAAATTTTATTTTCCCATGTTTATTGCCATGTTTATTTATTATATTTTATTGCTGCTATTGCAAGGTGACCTTGAGGGTCTTAAAGGCGCCTATAAATAAAATGTATTATCATCATCATTATTATTATTATTATTATTTTGTCCACCACTCGTCCAGTTTCCTATATTTTTAAGGGGAGACTGCACACCATGCCAAGGTTTCTGCTAACAGCTCTTTGGGAATCTTTGGTATTTTGCATAAATCCAGCAGAAGAAATGGGAACAAATTGTGTGTTTTCATGACAAGCTGCAAAGAAAAAAAATGGTTCTTTGCTAAGCTGTTTGTTATATGTACTCAAAAAACTGGTTCACTTCTAGTGTTTGAAGCTTTTTTTATGCTTAGGTGATTCGTGGGTCGTGTATTCATACAAAAAAGCCATCCAAAAATGATTCCCTGAACATTGGGAGTTCACATGCAGGTTTTTGACTTTTTAAAAAACGTTTTCGAAGACTATGGAAAAGAACTTTTGATTATATGATCTTGGGATCAGCGGTCATCGGTAGAAGTACCTTATTTAAATGCAAATTAGAGACTTTTTGCATAATATTTCCATTTAAAACTACTTTAATTTTTTCCCATTACAGCTTTTTGGCTTTTATTGACCAACTGCTTGTATTTAGCATTTTGTGCGATCTAGCCTAGACTTGGACATTTGTAAACTGAACTTTTCACACCTGGAAATCAAAAGTGGTTTCAATCTAAATTTGAGATTGAAGGTCAAGGAAAAGGAGACTCGTAGACAAAGAAGCGGCACCGCGGAGGAGCGGAGAGGAGTGACAGGAATGCCCAAGCCCCGCTGTAATTTGATGTAAGGGTCTGGAGGGGAGAGGAGAACGCCTGTCCAACCAGCAGGTGCTCATCTCCTTTGCCATGCATGACCAAATTTAGACAGACTCCTAATCCAGCACGCAGGGACCACCAGGCCAAACTGGAGAGGGGACAAGGATGTGTGTGAAGGAGAACGGAGGAGGAGGAGGAGGCAGGGAGCTGGGCTGTAGGTGGGGGGGCTAAAATAGGTGGAAAAGGAGGAGCAAGAGCTGCGAAGGGGAGAGGAGGGGCAAGGAGTAAGGGGAGGTGGCAGAGGCTAAATCGGATTGCCATGAGACACCAGTGGACAGCTGAGGAGGCAGGATTCCTGAGGTGAACTGTAAGAGTCCAAGACAGAGAGGAGGAGGAGGAGGAGGAGGAGGAAGGAATGGATTTAAGAATATGACGAGATATAAAATAATAACTTGAGAAAGTGTGGGAAAGATGAGAGGGGGTGATGCCGTGTCTACATCAAAGAGAGAGCTGTTAGAAGCTGAATTGGTGCTAAGTGAAATTAAGGATTCACTTAACCTAGAGACACAAACATAATCACAGATTCATTAAATCCAAAACTCTGCACGAGCACAAAACAATTAACTGAAACATGTGAAACTACAGCTGATACTTTTCTTCCTCTGTACTGTACCGCTTCATTATCTCACCCCACCCGCCAGCCAGCCCCTCCTCAGTCTGCAGTAATGGTGGTCGTCAAAGTCCCCCGGCATGAAGTCCCCCTCCATCCCAGCACCCCTCCCCTCTCCTGCCTCCTCTCCTCTTTCTTCTGTTTGTCTGCACCTGTTGGTCTGTCCTGGCTCAGCTCAGCTGGGACCTTTTTACAGGTCCTTCTTGTAAAGTGAGGTCATAGTGTAGCCCAGCTAAATGCCCGTCATGACTGCGTCCCCCCAGGAGACCCAGGGCCACAGACCCCCCACCCTCCAAATACATCTGACACACACACACACACACACACATGTTCCCACACATTCTTCCTTCCATCTGAACGGGCTCAGAGCTCCTGATAATGTCAGCTAACCGGGCTGTTCGTCATAGAGCTGACGCAACCACAAGTTCTTTAAGGCTCCTGAAACAAACGCACATGCTAACAGAAGGTGCAGATTAATTACTTTGTTTGAGGGATAAGCATGACTATTGTTGCCTAGATGATTAAAGGCTGGGGCCATCCTCAGCCAGCAGCAGGATAACTGCTGATTAGAGTTAATATTCAAACTTTCTGACTTCACAATGCCCAATAGCTGCTAAGATGTTAGGAGCTAGTTGCCACTAGCTGGAGCTTTAGCTCCAGCAGATGACAGTAAGACCGCTAGAAGGGATGCCCAGACCTCCTTCTCCATAGACACCTCCTTGGAGATGTACTCGCTCCAGAGTATCCTGGTCTCCTTCTGGTACGACTTTGATGAATCCAGGAAGAATCATCATCATAATCAGACAAACAAACCGCCTCAGCTGGCTCCTCGCAAGGTAGAGGAGTAGCGGCTCCACTTGGCTCCAGTCTGCCCGCCACTCCTTATATGAAGCTCATTTCACTATCATTCTTTCACATGTTAAACCACGTGGGGGGGGGGTTCAGACCGACGATGGACACGTTTCGTTAAAAAAAAAGAAAGAAAAAAGAATGTAACAATGTTAACGACTGACTGATTGTAATTTGAAGAATAATATCAAGTTCAAAAGCTTCAAAACATCCACTTTTTTTCCCTAGACACTAAATTTTCCACCACCTTAAACATCTTCTTCCAGCTGCGAACCCTTTTTGTGATTATGAAAAATGTCAGTTAATGATCATAAAACTCGCATTTAAAATGAAGGATTATTTGAATGTCGATATCTCAAATGTTATGCGATGCTTTTAGTAATGCTTCTTTTAATGAGGTTACATTTAAGGAAAGTCTTTCATCATAAAGTGAGCGCCGCTTGACACGGCAGCCATAAAGTGGGATTGTATTGAGTTTACCTCACTCATAAATCTCAGCGCTCTGTGTGCACAAGATGGCCTTCCACAGCTGACCATCACACACAGACACACACAGACACACACACACACACACACACAGTCACATGCT
>VUQR01026306.1:15533-27939 GCA_015108515.1 Hemichromis elongatus | reverse complement strand
CCCCCCCCCCGTACACACACACACACACACACACACACACACACACACACACACACACACACACAACACAGTCTGCCACCTCCCCCTCTCTTCTTCTGCTTCCTCTCCTTTCACACACACTTCAAAGGCTGCTGGATGGGGGTGTGAGGGCCTGCTATTCTACAGGTGTGAGGTTATTAGAGCTGCCCGTGTGTGTTTTTGACTGTGTGCTAGTTTTACGTGTCATCGTCATGCAGGAAAAGGTGCTTGATTCAGGATAGATGTATTTCATAAGTGCCATTTTAATGACCTCTTGGTTTCAAACACTCCGTTGTCCTCCCACAGGCCAATGACATGGATGTTGTAAGGATGAACTTATCCAATATTTTTCACTTCCAATAGAATATTGATACCTTTGTGTTGGTTTAAATTATTATGCCATATTCCTCACTGTGCAAAAGAGACTGGAAATTATTACTTTGTTATGAACGTGGCTGCTTTGATTGTCATGTGTCCAAGTACAGGCTGTGAATGCCAGACCTCACCTAGTGAGGTCGGAGCTGCTGATACTGGCAGCCAGCTCAGAGCGGCGCCAAAAAGGTGGTGTCACTGAACTGTACTTCTACCCTGTGTTCAACCTGTTGGTGCCTTGTGGAGTATTTTCATCAGTCTAATATTCTGGCTTAATGTGTGGAACAGAGCTTGCAATAGGTCTGAGATTTAGTTTTTGTGAGTAAAATCCTAGTATTTCATTAATCTGTTAATTAACAGGTATCTCTGTGTCTGTTAATGGGTGCAGCTAGCTAACCCAGCATGCTAGTCCTAGCTGATAACTTGGGACTGAGGCCTTTTGATCAAATATCGCAACTTCTAGGTGGTGAAAGCAGTTACATGCCAGAAAAATCCAAACTTTAAGGTGTCAAAACAGTCTTAAACCAATGGGTTATGTCACTAGGCTACCTAAATCTTTCATACCCAGTCTCTGGTCCTGAAACATCTGCTGGTGCTTTTTTTGTTAGGGTTATCACTCGATACAGATATCCTGGGCAGGACTTTAAGGTTCATTGTCATTTTATTATTAGCTGTTAGCTGCTAACTTAACAGATGGTTAATGTGGCTGTCAGATAAATGGCTAACGCAGGCATTTACGATGTGTCTTTAATACTTTACGGACCTCTCGAAATTGCTCATGACATTTGTTCTGTGTTGTAAAGATCAACTGCTTCAGCTGTTAGTGAGGATGTGCCTGTCTGAAGCACGGTGTGTGATGTTGTGCGTCAATACTCCTGCAAATAAGTATCTCATCCGATTATTAGTATCGATTAACCCTACTCAACATTCCTGCTTTGAAGAGCTACATGTTGGTTAAACTCCATGGCACCAGTGTAATCCAGATGTTGGCTGCAGTGCCTCTAATGATTTAAGTCAACGTAAAATCTCGTTTTGTAGTGAAGCACATCTGCTGAAGCCATCACATCTGTCTCAGCGGAGGAAGGAACTCATTCGGCTTCCTCCTCTCTGTATCCCTCAATGGATTCTTCATCCTCCCGTCTCTCTCACCCTGCCATCATTTTTCAAATAACGTTTCCGCTGCGAAACCATGTCACATATCTAGGGCGTCGGTATGTTTTTGGCATCAGGGAGCCTCAGAGGACGTCATGGCTGGGTAGGCGTCGGATGGGAAACGTGTGTTTTCTGATTTCTGGCGACTGAAACAGGCAGAAGGTGAAGCGTGAATGCTGGAGCTCCCCCTCTATCATAAAACAGCTCAGGGAAATATTTTTCATCACTGTCCTCTGAGGCTTTCTGAGGAAAGACTGAGTTTTACAACTTGAACTTTACTCACGTCCTCTCTGGAAATGTCCTAAACAGTCCTGAGCAGAAATACATGGTAATAAAAGGAAAGCGAGGATGCTTTAAAAACGTATGCAAAGAACGGTTTTGATTTATCGAGTTAATATTTGTTTCTTAAACCTTTGGAAAACTTGCCACAGTTCTTCTGTGGATTCAAGCTGTCTCAGTGTGTTTCCATCTCTTCATGTCTTCATGAGTGAATCGTGTTAAGCTCAGAGTACATGATTCTGTTCCCATTCTGGGTGTACCAAGTCTCCCTGGTACCCCCAGTTGATGTATGATGCGTTTGTCAGAGTGTGAAAGCACTTCGGCATGGGAAAAAGTGCATATGTGGATGGTGAGTGCTCCAGTACAGAAGAAAAGTGCTATATAACAACTAGTCCATTTAGATTTCCAGGCTTCTGCTCTTCTTTTGGGTAAGGATGGGATTTTTTAAATAGCTATTTCAAAAGATTTACTGCAAATCTTAACTTCTCCAAACACCTTAACAGAATGCTCTTCAGAATGGTCTTCAGTGGTCTTCCAACTTCCTTCATCTGAAGTCTGTCTCGGTTTAGCTAATATTGTGAAAATAGAGCAGGTAATTGGTGAAATCACAGCAAGTTAATCCAGTCTCTACTTGGAAAGCAGAGTTCTCTGAGAAGTGAGAACGTGTTGGGCGTGCACACTGCTGTGTGGCTACACGTGGGAAAGGGAAACATCAGACAATGTCCCGACCTGATTCCTCTGACATTGTCAGGAGCTCGTGTGTAAAAATGGCCCACAACTCTTGCTTCAGAGTCAGTTTTGTTGCAAAGAGATGCCCCCCTCATGGTGTTGGTGGTGGAGAATTTAATTGTGTAAAATTCCTAAAGCCAACAGAAATCTTGTATGTTTTATGTGCTTCAAATAAAGAAGAACTTTAGCGAAAGGAAGATGTTGGATGTTAAAATCCCAAATGAAATTAAAATGGAGTTTTTCTCGGTTGCAACTTCTCCAAGCTCAGGTGAGCGTCACATGACCTTGTTCTATAGATTTGGGCCGTCACTCACTACACATGTATAGGGTTGTCTAGGTCGTGTCTTTTCAAAGGAAGTCAGGATTTGGCCTGCCATGAGTCTCTTAAAGGACAAACCGTCACAGCGGGAGAGAAGGAGCTCCTCCTGGGCGAGGAGGAGGAGTCCTGATGGAGAGGGGTGGGAGGGGTTGGGGGACATTGAGGAGCAGTCATGCAGGAGGAGGAAGCCGCAGGTTTTGTTCTTGCGGTGGGAAATCTCTGGTTGGCTGCTCCCGAGCTCACACTCACACAGAGTTTGTATTGTTGGACCTCACTTTTGTTTCCAGCTTTTTCTTTCTGGATTTGGTGCAGAACCGGAATCATACATGATTTCATGTTCCTGTTCAGCAGCTTGTCACGTGACAACAGATGTGTGCGTTCCTGGTTTCCATGTTTAGCCATTAATATACCATTTTGACCGGACTGCGCTCACTGATTGGCAGTTCCAGTCTTCGATGATGCACGGTTTAGGTCATTTCTAAAGATGATTCACCAAAGTTAGCCTCTTTATGAAGTACTTTGTCAGACACGCAGATATGAAAATTGGAGACACAATCTTTATCAACAATTACATGTTCCTCACTTTAGATGCTTCCTCTCCTCTGTCTCCTGGATGGATGTACACTTCCTCACTTAATCTACTATTATCCCAGAGGTTTTCATATCAAAATGCAAGCATGTTTACATGAAAAAGGAGCAGCTCTGCTCTTTGTAAATTTTTAATAAAAGCAAAACTATAACAGAAGGAGAAAATAAGCTAAAAGGTGTTAATATTTGTGCAAACAACCCCATCTTTAGGACACAGGAACAACTGACTGTATTTGTAATTAAATGTTGTATTACTGGCAAACTGGGGTTAACTGTCTTGTCCAATGATACTTTGGCATGCAGACGAGGGAAGCTGGGGATCGAATCGCAAACCTTCTGATTAGTCAATGACCAACTCTGCCCCCAAGCAATAGCCATCCTAGTCTATCCTTAGTCTTTGAGGAAATATTTTATTCATTTAAATGAATCAGAAAAAAGCAAACATTTACTCAGTTTTAGGCTTTTACTGTTTTGTATATTCAATAAGTAGCAGAATATTTTGCTGCGTTTTCATCTTTACTGGTTAACTTATACACTAAAGGGGTGAAATGATTCAATTCAGTGCCGTGTGGAGGAAACATAAAGCTGCACTTTTAAGGTGGAATGCTTTCATCCAACCTACTCAAGCTGACTGACTGATCTATGAACAGATCTCAACATAACAGCTTTAACCGTGTTTTTATTGGCTGCCTCGTATTAAATATGTTTTAGTGGGAATTGAAATGTAACTGTACTATGCAAGAATCAGTTTGAGTTATTAAAATAAACACTGGAAATCTCATAGTGTGTTGGATTGGTGTGTTTTATGCATTGCATGTTGAATATCTCTTCCTTGTGTCTCAGCAGTATCTGGTTCTTTAATCAGAATGAATCTCCCATGATTTATGAGGATGAAGTTAAACTGTTTCTCAGTGCATGCTGAAACTCCCAAAGCACTAAAAATAAATCCTTTAAGATTTCTTCTGATAGAGAAGAATAAAATCAAACATGACTCTTACATGAGAAAGATTTGATTTCTACAGCATGATGTTCTGCGCTGCAGATGTCCTCACATAATTTTAAAATAAGTTCACCAGGTGATCATAATAATTATAAAGTGCGTAATTTTCTCTTGTGTAAAATAGCAGCTTACAGGGAAGGAAAGAAGGAAAGTACAGTATTATTGTTGATTAAAGGTCTCCGTCCGCCTCAAAAACAGCCTTTTTCCCCTGTGATGATGATCACGATGATGATGCAGCGATTCGTCAGAACTGACAGTCTGCATCTGCTCAAAAAACAGTATTTTACACACTGTGAACAAGATCCTACAAGACCAGAGCAGACTGAATCCAACTCCGACTCGGGGGCTTTGTTATCAGCAGTCGATTGGATCTGAGTGTAGCCTTGTTGTCCCATATGGAAGTGTTTGGAGGTGTGTGTTTGTCTGTAAAAGGCAGGAAGACATTAAGAGGAACAGGGCTGAGTTTTTAGCCTCGAGGCTTTCGCATGAACAAGGACCTCATCAGCTTCACACAGTCTCACTGTTCTTTGTGTGCAATGAAATTCTCAGTGAAGTTTCATGAAGATAAAAAGGTTAAGGTGGCTTTTTTGAAGTAGTTGCCATAAAAGAGCACTTTTTTTTAGTAAGTCTCTGGAAGTTTTGCTAAAATTGCTAAAAATTCTCCAGAAGCAAATCCTCCGACTGAGAAGGGGAGATGAGTAAAAATACATTAACTATAACTTAATAATATTAACATAATTACCATGATAGGAGTAATCTAACTCAACTTTTCACTTAAAGAAAAACAATCGCATGTCCCCGACCACATGTAAAGACACTTCATTCTTATTATGGCAGTCCTAATGATTCCTTGGGATCAGTGTAAACAAATGTCTATTGATGAGACTGAATAAAGTGAAATAACAGGTGGAGCTCTATGAATGTTGATTGATTGTGCCTGGCAGTTTTGAAAGAAATAAAGCAGGCAAACCAGCTCAAACTTTACCCTTCAGGCCCTTTAGCTGGGCATGAATGTAGGATGGCTAGTTTAAGATACAACCTACTGGACCATCACACAAGCAGCTGTGATTATTGTGGCATATTAACATCCAGGCCTGGCAGTGGGCTGGCAGTCTCTAGGTGCTGCTCGGAGCTTTGGAGATCCACATCTACATGTTATAGCTGCTTATTGTTACCTGAGGACAGTGTTAAAAACATGTAAATGTCCCACACCTACTGGAAATTTCCAGTATTGAAAACATGTAGAGGTTTTTCAC
The DNA here is from genome assembly GCA_015108515.1 of Hemichromis elongatus. Lineage (NCBI taxonomy): Eukaryota > Metazoa > Chordata > Actinopteri > Cichliformes > Cichlidae > Hemichromis > Hemichromis elongatus. The sequence goes on along the minus strand of VUQR01026306.1, from coordinate 22,226 downwards.
ATTTCCTGTGTGCTTGTGGTTTTGCTGCTCCTTTAGCTTTGACATAAAAGTTATAATAGACAAAGAATTTTATTTTATTTATTTATTGTTGAAGATAAATACAGCTGTACTCTGCGGCTGTCTATGGTTGTGCTTCTGTGTGCTTTTTCTGATATTTTGATGTGTTTCTTCCTTGCTGTACCCTTTCCTTTCCTCCTACTTTTGCACAACTTCAATGCAGAAGCAGAGTGTGCTGTTAGTGGTTTGGTGGACTGCATGCAAGTCCATCTGATATCTGAGTGACGATGCGTTAACTCTGCTCCCAGGTCCAAGAAAGTTCTTTGTTAAGTAAGGCCCTCATTCATTTAATGTGCTGAACAGCTGTGTCTCATGTTTTGTTTTTATTTATTTATTTTTAATTACCATGAGCCCCGAAAAGCTATTCAGTCATCAATCTCGGCCTCTTCAGCGTTTTATTCGGCTGGCCATGTGTAGCACGTCTAATGTGCTAATCATTAGTTAGCCCATCATTACATGTGACATTCAGTGTGACATACAGTTGTGCTGTATGATTTTTAGAAATGTTGACTCAGTACACGGTAAATCAACTTTATATGGAGACTTCCTTCCTGCAATTCAGTTGAAAGCTTTACATACTCATTTTTTCATTGATGGGAGGATGTTAAACTTTGTTGTAGCACCTGGAAGAACAGCAACACTGAAAGAGTTTGGACTGTTTTTAACTCTCAGTGGTGATTGCTTTTGCCCGGTGTTTGTTTGCTTTTGGGAATTCAAGGACCATTTGGATGCGGAAATACCTGATGACGGCAGAGTTAACAAGCAGATAAAGATAAGATAACATGAATGGCGGTATGAAGAATGGTTGCTAACCAGGTTTTAACCCCCCTTTTGTTGAGAACATTACACTTGAGCATATAGACAAAACTGGAGGGAAGTCTGAACATTTGGACCTGAGCTGCCCGAACTGCAGTGTGATTTATGAATTCTGGACGAAGCAGAAAAATGTACATGTTGTCTGAACACAAGCAGCTGCACATGAGTTTAAATGGAACTGTGTTTTGAAATCTGTGATTTAAATCTGAAAATATCTGAGGAACAAGTGAGCAGCATCATAAGTGATGGTGGCTGACAACCACTCTGCTCTGCAGGCACTTCAGCTCATCGTGCAGCTCTAATCTTCCTCTAATCTTCCTCCCCTGAACGGAACTTTTGTTTATGCTTCAGCCCATGAGGAGTATGTTGATTAGAGGTCAGCTGGGAGTTTGTCCCCACATCTGGAACTGGTCTGGCTGCCCCAAACAAAACGAAGCAGAGGAGAAGTCTGCTAAGTGAACCTTAAAAGGTGTAATTGAAGAAGTTCCTGTTTAATCAGATCCCTCCTTCTCTTCTTTCCTCCTTCCTTCCTTCCCTTTTTCCTTCCCTGCAGGCTCGGTCATTACTTCTCCCATCATCCTTTACTCCCCCATTCCTCTCCTCTGTCCTCAGATCCTTTCCTCCCTTGTGTACGCTGATTAATTACTGTTTCAACTAACTGAGCCTGCAATTAGCTGTCTGATTACCACAGGAACTGATTGTGTGTGTGTGTCAGATGTTAGGGGATTCCCGAGGGAAATTCAGTTTTTCTTTTAAAAGTTTTTTTGTTGTTTAAAGAGGTCTGTTCTTTTTGTCTAAAAAAAAAAAAGTGTTTTTTTTTTGGTGACTGGTTTGTTTATGTGTCTGTAGACAGGATGTCAAACAGCTGCTCCTCCGGTCATTTATTGTGAATGATAATGAACTACTTGTATTTTCAGTTGTTTACTGATGTGGATTCATGTCTGCTCGGGCCTCTGGGGGTGTGCGTATTTTTGTGCGAGTGGATATTTGTAGAGGAGAAGCATAATGATTATTACTAGTGAGGAACACCTGGCAACAGGAAAGAAGAAAGCTTTGTGTGTGTGTGTCTGCTGTTGAGTATTAAAGTTTGACTCACAGCGGTGGGCGGTTTAACTGGCGGTGAAGAGGGGTAGAAATAGTTCGTTAATTTTGAATTATCTAAGTATGCAAGTTAGTAAAAAGTCCAGGTGTTTTTACACAGCTGGTTAGCTTTAGGATAGCTTAGAGTCACCATTAGTTGGAGCGTGAAACGAACAAGACACCTTTTACTAAACAGTGATATTTACCCGTGTATCAAGAGGTAGCCCCTTAGAATGAGGGCTGGGTGGATAAAGCACTTAATGAATGTATGGTTAAATCAACCTTGTAGTCTAAAGTGCTTTGAGTCCTGAGTAAGAATAGAAAAGTGCTACACAAATACCAGTGAATTTTCCATTTTTGTTTTATAAATTAAGTGCACCCCTTTCCTTTACATCTGTGCACCTTTTGTCTCTCGTCGTTTAGTTCAGCTTGACCCAAAATGGCTAAAAAACAATCTTTAATCGACAGGATTTCAGTAAATGTCACAACATTTTTTTCTGTAGGTGAACCAGTTGATGCTTTTTCCTTTCATATCACCAAAGGTCTGTCAGCTGTTCAGCTTTTCATGGTACACAGTCGAGGTGCTGGTTGGATGCCTGCTTTGGCCCTTTGTTGCTCTTTCTGCAGCTAAGGCTGTTCCAAGCTTTTCTCTTACTGCTCCTGCAGATTTTCTGCCCTTGCAGCATGGCCATTATAGTTCAACAGACCCACTAGTCTGGGCGTGACTCCCTATTGGATGGCCTTTACTTATTTGTTTTTCATTTGATTTGTTTTTAAGTTGCAATTCTTGAGACTTTAATGAAGATCAGAGGCAAGTTTCTGTCCTGTTAAATGTTAGTGTTTGGAAGAAATACAGGAAATTTTTGCAGAAATGGAGCACCTCTAACAGAGTAGGAGTGGATCAAAAGTATTGACTTAAATATAATTTATGCATTAAGACATCACTATTAAATAGACTATTAATTAGAAAAAAAATAAAAAAAAATAGTAAAGTCTGATATCTTCAGTAATCAAATTAAGCGAACATCGGTGACTTTAAAAACTGGGAGCAGTGGCGTCACAGCTTTAAAAGTGACCGCTGCACATTTTTTACTCATTTTTCCGCATTTTGATATGTTAAGTTTGTTTATTTGATTACAAAAAGTATTTTTTCTTAGATACCATGCATGATTCTCATGAGTTATTTTATTTAATCATATTAAAAGCAGTGATGCTTGTCGGTTTGTCCACTGCTGCACAGCTAAATAGTAACTGTTAACAAGTGAAAGCCACGGTGTGACACGGGAAACTGAACTTGTCAATCACAGAGGCTGTGACGACACTGCTGTTAAAACAAACCAAACCATGGGAGAAAGCTACAAGTCGACAAACGTATTTACTGATTTGTACCAGAGTGAACGATCTAATTTGAGGAATTTAAATACATTCAAAATGAGTACTTGCACCTATGACATAGAATTATTTACTTGTTATTATGTTTAATCTTGTTTACCATTTTTGGTAAAAATGTAGTTCCATGCAAAATCAGGTTTTTGTGGGTCCAGGAAGTCAGTTTTGTTTTTTTTTAGTTTTCCTGTGTTGTCGGCGGAAAAAATGTCCCCCTTGATTTTTAATTAGCCTTTCAGTTCATGCTGCCAGCGGGACTCGTGCACACACCACGGCGTATAAACTTCTAAAGGTCAAAGTTCACACAGCAGAGGCCAACTTAAAGCACAGCGTAGGATTAATGCAAACATGATTAGATGAAACTGTGTGTGTGTCATTGCGGACTATTTTGTTGGTATTTTTGTGATTGTTGTTTGGCCTTTAGGTGTTTTGCAATGTGGAGAACGAGGGACTTCACAAATATGTCATTAAAAGTGTGTGTGTATGTGTGTCTTTTGTATGGATGGGTTATACTTGTGAGGTACAGTGACTGCTAATAAACAGCACACCGTCAGTTACACTCGCACAGACTCAGCTGGGTGTCTTTTTGATTGGTTTCAGGTGTGTGAGACCAGTCTGACACCTCTGTAACAAGCCTAAGGGGTGTATGTGTGTGTGTGTGTTTGTGCACATAAAAAAAGGGTCAAAACTGTAAAACTGCTGAAACAGTCGAGGCTGAAATGGGCGTAACGAAGTCCTCCTCTTTGTGGGAACGTAGAGAATGGGCTTCTGGGTAATTGTAGCTCACAAGGGAGCTGATGTCTCGTCTTATCTTGCTGCTCATCATGCGTTACTCTATCTGCTGCTTTTTGTATTAAATAGAACCTCATGGGTGAGGTTGCAAGGATATCCCAGTCCTGTTTATTAAAGTGAGATTTGGTGACCTTTCTCAGGCGCCAGCTTTTATCTTACAAATATGTAATTATTGCTAAGATTTCCACTGCTAATACCATCTTAAGACCAAGTCATGGGTTTTAAGTCTACATGGCTGGAAAACAAGTAGACTTAACGTCTATTCAGCGTTATTGTCGTTTTGTTAAAAAGAATGGAAACAGCCTTGCTTTGACATGCTAGGTGACTCGTTTGCATAATCTTCTGCTAAAAGTTTAAGCTTTTTCATGCCTGTCATCAGGAGTGGTTACTCTCATATGTCTCATATATCTCTGCTTTCTCCTTCAGGTGCCTTCAGGTGCAGATGGAGGCCGCAGGCTGGCCGTCATCTTCAAAGCCGACAGTGAGTTTCTCTTAAACATCGTAAATTTGCAAAACGTGGCTAACTGAATGTAGCAGAAACTGTAGCACACATAGTTGATTTCCTCTGGCTTGCACATTGCATCAGGTGTACTCTCTTAATTCTTTACCCCTTAAAAGCCTACTAGGAGTAAGTAAGCCTTAAAGCTCTGGTGGTGTCTATATATTTTAGGCATGCTTATAGAACAAAATGATTGGGCGTTCAACATAAGTTGGCAAGACGATGAACTTTTTCTATTCAGATACACTTGAAAAAACCTGTAAACTATTCTAATGGTCATGAAACCACATCTTTATTGATACATACTTAGGTGTCAAAGCCTGTCACTATGGGTACGAGAGGTCATCAGATGCTGTCTTGTGGTGGGGGGTAGACTTCGTGTGTTACTGTTCAATTATGATCCTTGTTTATCTTACATTGGGTCATAGTGCAGCTTATATATAAAACAAGCTGTTTCAGCTCTTCCCCTTGTAAACGTGAGCTTTGAACTTAATGAGCTGAGCTGTGAGTCTGAAAGTGTTAAGAGCAGTTGAAAGCTAAGCTTTTCATTCACAGACCTCATTACTGGACACTCTGGCAATGTTTAATATCAGCCACTGAAACATTAGATTGTTTTCTGTTATTTAGCTAATCTGATTATGTTTGCTCTAACTTGAACTTCCAGGTATTTATTAGTTACTCCAATTAAAATCATATTATAATATCAAATTTGAAGCTTTACAGACGAGAAGAGCATTTTATGGAGATCTTTTTGTATTTGCCACTTAAAATCTTCCCACGGGTGTGACCTGTTCCTCTGACAATGAACTTAAAATCTTTCACAAAGATCAATTTGATCATAAAGTAGTTTATTTTCTCTCTTATTTCATATGAAAATCTGCAAGCTCTTCTTACCCTCACCCACATCATCTTCTCTCTCCTCCTCCTCCACCTTTTCCACCACCACCCTGCGCCTTCTCTTCTTCTTTTGTTCTTTTCTGTGTAAAAGTCAAGTTCCTGAGCCGTGGCCGATCCCTGCCTCCCCTCTTTGTCTGTGACCATGAGCGAGGAAACGCTTTCAGGTCCCTCAGAGTGTGTGTGTGTGTCTGTGTGTGTGTTTTGTCTGCAGTGTTATTGCAACCCCCTGCTGCTAACAACTACATGCGGTTTAAGTATTTTAATGAGTTTGCTCTTGTTGATTGAGGAATTAAAAAAAATTATGTTTGAGCGATAGGAAAAAATATCGTCACAAATACAGATCAAATTTAAATAAAAATAAAACCTGTATTTGGATCCAGGGACTTAATACATGGATGGAGTGTACAGCAACTTAAACCTTGGTGAAGATTATTAGTCCGTATTTCATCTAATAAATGTAAAAAGTCCTCCTTCCTCCTCCTCCAAGATGTTTTTTATATTTTAAAGTTAGTTTAACATTGTGTATGAGGGGGAAAGTGCAGCAGCAGATTTAATTTATTATCTGTTTCTGTCATAACTGCATTCGGTGATTCCGAGTTGAATCACAGTTTTAGTTTTTTAAAAATTAAAGTGAGTCTGATTTCTTAAAGATTTCCGCCCTCGTGTTTGGACATAGTCAGGTCATCTCTCCAGCCCTTATGCTACGCTAACATTACGTAGCTTCATATTTGCTGACATTTACCTGCAGATCAAACCACACCGTATAACCCAAAATGTCAAACTGCATTATTAAGAGGATGTGATTCTTTCGTCTGAGGGTCGTCTTGTGAGTTTCTTCCTTTTCTCTGATTTTCATTTAATCTAGTTTTAACACGTATTATGTAAGCAATGACGTGGCGGTCAGAGGTCAGAAGATCATGTGAATTCTGAAGATCAGACGAAATGAAAACACGCTTGGAGCTAACGGGAAGCGCTAAGGTGTTTTAGCATGACAATCAGAGACTGCGCGTGTGTGTGGACGGGTATTAATATCTTTGTGGGGACCAAAACTTGGAAGCTTATTATTCTCGTGGGGACCGACACCCCTTGTGGGGACCAAAATCCCGTTCCCCACGAGTTTGAAGGCATTTTTGAGACTCAAAATGTGGTTTTAGTGTCAGGGTTAC
>VUQR01026306.1:4898-15513 GCA_015108515.1 Hemichromis elongatus | reverse complement strand
TAAGGGTCAGGGTTAGGCAATTATTTTTGATGGTTAGGGTTAGGGTAAGGGGCTAGGGAAAGCATTATGTCAATGAGATGTCCCCACAAGTTATGAAAACACAACGTGTGTGTGTGTGTGTCACACCACAGTAGTTTGAGGATCAAGGAGAGCCAGAGTCTTCCTCTCTCACACTCTCTCTGCTGGAGGTGATGTCATGGGGATTATAAAGCAGGGTGACCTTTGACCTCCAATAGGCTCTTATAGGATTGTGAGATCAGCAATACTTTGAGGATAGATTATTTTTAATTTAAAAACTTTTTTTTTTTTTGTCATGCGTTTGTCATCTTTGCTGCAAACACACCATCCTAATGTGGGAAATTTTCACCAGTGATCAAAATGATTTTGAATCTACACCTTCAAAAAAAAGCACATTTAAAAACTATAATGTACAGGATTTTTGAAAACTCCTGGATATTTTGTCAAATTAAAACTGTACATTTGTAAGCTCTAAGTTACAGACGCACCATAAACTGCTCACGTGCCAGCAGTCATTAGTCGTGAAAGTTGTGAAAATGTTTTTGCCAGAATATTAGACCTCCTCTTTAAGATGATTTCATACCTGACATCACTCTTCCTTGTGCAACCCAGGCTGAAATGTGAAGCTAGTGAGCTTCGTATACCAGTGAAGAGGTGCCTTATACCTGTACAAATCCATGTCTTCCAGGCTCATGACAAGAAAGAAGTGTGATTGCATCGAAGTCCATACTTCAGCCCCTTTTGATACATAACCTTAGGAAACACGTAAACGATGAAAGGAAAGATTTAAGGTCTTTGTTGCTGGTTTCAGGTCTTACTTAATCCACCAGTTTCCGGGGACTGAAACCGAAGCCTTGTTTTAAAAAAACAAGGTCAGTCAAAACGTTTATTTGAGTTTTGTTCTCCATGTGTGACGCCAACCCAACTACGTCCACGAATTTTATTCCAGCTGGGATAGGTTCCAGCACTCTCTAGCTGTAAAAACTGTTAAGAAAATTAGCAGAATGATAACTAATTGTTGGCTTTGGACTATCGTTTGCAGCCAGTACGTCCAGGATTTGAGCATCCAGACTGAGTGCCTCAAACTGTATCACATGCTCTAGAGGATTTAACCAAAACTAACGATTATGCTTTTTTAGAAACCTTATAGTGCCTCACTGTCAGTGAATTATTTAAATTTTTTTTTACTCACACTGAAATTTGCTTTAGCTGAAGCTGATACTTTAATAAAATGGTAGGTTCAAGTTTTCATAATTCCACTTTGAAGGATGAAGCGTTCTGTTGAAAAGTGAAGAGGATGCACAAATACATGGTGCAGGCAACTGTGATGCTCTCCTTCCGCCTCCTCTTCTTCCCATGCTTTGTGTGAGCGCCTCCTCCTATGCTTGTTAAGTTGGAAAGCGAACAGTAAGACGAAAGAGGACATCTAAAGAAAACGTTTGCAGTGAACTTTGGCCCTCTTTTCGTTCTTCTGTCTTTGCGCTGCTTTGTTTTAAAAACGCTAAAACCAAAGATAAGGGAAAGAGGAAGAAGAGTAAAAAGAACTGCAGCCTTACTCTCCTCCATACATGCTACAGAAGATGGAGGAAGAGGAGCAACCAGCTGTGACCTTCTCCTTTAGCCCTGAACATGACCCCGCTTTGAGGAGGATGCCGAGGCGAGAGGAAGAGGAGCAGTGACTCGTGTCCGCTGCTCTTCTAACGTTCTCTCATCTGTCTCCGTCTTTTATAAGCTTCTCTCTCCCAGCTTCTTCCTCCTCTTCCTCACTTCTGTTAATAGATGGTTCGCAGGAGGAAAGGGGAGCAGTCAGTCGTGTCTGAGTCCACGCCTCTTTTCTTTCTACATCCTAAGTCCATCTTTTTTCCACGGATCCCTCTCAGTTCATGGCTGGCTGCTTCTCCTCCACCCCTCCAACTTTGTGTTTCTCAAGATAAAACAAGAGAAATGTTGGAGACAAGAGGAGGCAAATGACAAAAACCCAGAGCGATTGAATTAATGAAGGTGCATTTAATAAAATTAAGGACATTTGTGGAATCTGCTAATAATGTGTTTCTTGATTTAACTCAAACTATAGATGCATTGAACAACTCACCGTTCAAATGAAGCCTTCTTTAACTCAGTTCAAACCAGCTCTTGTAGCTCCGACCTTTGAGTCTAACTTTCTTCTGATTGGCTGCAGAAACTTTAACCAGCAGGTTTATGGAGCTGTTGAAATGTAATGACGACATATGGACCTACGAATAGAAATAAATGTCTGAAACTGAGGGTTTATGTCAGTCTGAAATCTGAGTTTAAGCCTGACCATTAGGGAAAGCTCAGTAGAGCAGAGGATCTCCCACCAGAGCTCTGGACCATAAACTTTCTTATATTTTAAATACAGAATTACATATCTTTGTTTTAACATAGTCTTAGTCTATTGTTACCTTGATCAGTTTTGCTAGTTTTATTTGTTTATTTTATTATTTCTCAGAAGTTTGAGTTGCTAAGTAGAAATTTTAAGATTTGAAATTTTAACTTGTGGATGGTAAAAACCTGGAAACTGCTGATTCTCTCTCTCTCTCTCTCTCTTTTTTTTATAAAATTGCCACAACCTTTCTGCAATAATCTGGAATTGAGGCTGAATGGTCCTTCAAGGGCTTTGAAAATATAAATTGCATTCTTTAATCTTTACTCTGTTCATCGGGCTCAGATTTCTGTTTCTAGAACCATTATCATTTGTAATCTTTTGTTAAAGTACGGCTCCCTGCGCTGTTGTTCATCTCTTCATATCTCTTTCTCTGTTTCTCTCTGCAGACTGCTCATTAAACTACCCACTGGGGAAGCACATGATCCGTGAGGTCACCAACGTCTCCTTCAGTCATCTAGCCTGTGAAGATCAGGCCGCCGTGGTCGTCCACTGGTCTGCGAGCCCACTAGGTCTGTTTACCTGTCAGCCTGCCTGTTTACACGATCCTCCGGAGAGACAGTTTTAGAGAGAGAACAGGGAAAGTTGAGGGAAGAGCAAGAAAGTTCAAAGTGCTCAGATCCGTAAGATTACCCAGCTCTGTGCATGTGTGTCCCTTTGATCGGGGCCGGAAAGAGAAGGAAAAAGGATCGCATCTCACACAACAATGCCGCGATTTGACCGTGAAGGAATGTGTGTGCGCACAGTGTAAGGTGAACCTATGCTGCCTCTCCCTCTCTGTGACAAAACGGCCTGTTGTTTTCTCACACAGGGAGGGAGAGGCAGAAATCTCCCTGAAATTCTCCATGTCATGCTCACATGTTGCCAGATTTCCTCCTTGAGATCTGCACAGCTTTAAGTTTCTGCTGTAACACAGCTGAAACTTTACCAGCAAACCCAGAACTTATCTGAAACAAGGCCAAAGGCTGCTGCGCTTCACTGAAATTCCAGCATGGACACAAGAACAATACAGGCATGCAGTTAAAATGTTTGTCAGGATGCTTGTATTTGTCAAAACATGACTAAACATGAATCACACATGTCTGCTTATAATTTAAAAAGAAAAGATTTAGATTTGCTGACTAGACCATAATGGGCAGCATTCATGATTATTTTTGTAACTTTTTTCAAATGTCAGTTTATGTCCAAAATAAAACTCTCAACATCTCATTTTTTTTCAATCTATCCACTGTTAAATTAAAAAAATAATTCACTTTTATCAAGACTTAAAAGCATAGAGTCTAGTAATGTGCAGATTAAACAGACAAGATGAGTAAAATTAGGGAGTTGGACAGGAAGACCGTTTTTTTGTTTTGTTTTTTTTTTGTCATCCAAAATAAGGTCTTAGTCAGAGCTTGTTTTTCATTGCCGGCATTAAGTTGGACTCATTCTCAGTGGAAGTTGGTTCACTGATCCCATTCATAACTTTTTATGGACAGAATTATTAAAGGGTGGAGATTGTCAGATTCAGAGATCTCAGGATCTTTGGTGATTCTGTTGGCTTCCTTGAGCCATGACCTCTATTTTGTGCTGAGTGACAAGTCTGAGGCCATGGTTCTTAGCCAGGAAGGAGTGGATTGCCCACTCTGGTTTGGGAACATGCTGCTTCCCCCGGGTAGGAGTAGTAGGAGTCTTGTGGTCTTGTTCACGAGTGATTGGTTTGGTGTCTGCAGTGATGATGTACAGGTTTTTTGTGGTGAAGAGAGAAATAAGCATGAAAGCAAAGCTGTCAGCTGGCTGATCTACGTTCTCAGCCTCTACTGTGGTCACGAGCTGTAGGAAGGGCGGCTAGACTCAGCTTTAGAGACTCTTAGGGTGAGGAGCTTGGTCACTGGGGGCAGACCAAAGACAATCTGGAAAAATGATCTCTCTCTGGCCTGGGGACACTTCTTTGTGCGTCCAGAAGAACTGGAGGAGGGTCTTGGCATCTCTGGTTAAACTGCTGCCCAAACGATATGATAAAATAACTCTTTATTGTCATCGCAAATTCAGTCATTTAGCATCATCACAAACAACTGAGTCTAGTCTTAGCATTTAACTTCTTACAGCTGCGTTTAATCTTCAAAAATAATGTCAGGGAAATGGGCTGGATTTAACATTTTATTTCTATTTTTGCTGACCAATCAAAGCAATTGTCAACTACAAGCTACTTTTACCCATACTTCTACTCTTTTTTTCTATAGATTTTAATCCCCTGTTCAAATGCGAAGCCCATATAAAATCACAGATTAACCTTTTCTTTAGGGTGTGGGATTAAACCTGAGTACCTGTAGGAAATCCATGCAGGCTCCTCACAGAAAGGCCCCAGCTGAGCAGGAGATTGACACAAGGAACCCTTTCCTTTGAGGCAGCTTAACCACCATGCTACAATTCAGACTACCTGATCGACTCACACAAACAATAAACTCTGACATGTGTCTGATCTTATAAAAGAGGTAAAAATGGGTCTTTCTGGATTTGTATTTGTGATGAACAGACACTTGTGGTTGTGTTATTGTTTTGATTCGAGTTTGAATAAAGATTGTCCAAATTTATACTGAAGAGAAGGAGAGAAAGAAAAATGGATCAAACCCGACCTCAGGCTGCTTCTGCTGTTAAAATGCAAAACATCTACAACTCACAAAGAGAGAAAGAGAGAGGTGTTCACAAATCTGCCTCAGGACAGAAAAACCTGCTCTACTGCATCTCTCTCTTGTGTTCCCTGTCTTTCTCTTGGAGAGCTAATATGAAAAACATGTCCGGTCGATGTATAGGTATAATTAAAAGACAGGTGTGCTTTCAAAGAGGAGGGAAAGGGGTGTAAGGAGGGTAGGAAAAGTGAAGAGGACAGAAATAAGAAGGGTGGAGACAAGAGGAAGAGGAGATGCATGCAAATGAAGGGGGGGGGGGTATAGGCGGAGATTTGAGGAGGCACAGGAAAGAAGAAACCAAGGGTAGGTTTCAGGCCTTGTTATTACTGTGTGAATTAGCTCTACACAGTATTTGTTTTTTTAATGTAGCCATCTGCTGTGACTGGTTACTGTTTAGCTGATCTGACTGGTTACTATCGGCAATGTAGAATTAGGTGTAGAAAAGTACCAGGTATCAAAACCAGGTAGACCTTTCATGGTCTGAAAGGAATAGTAGAGGAAAGGCCACACAGAGAGACTAGCTGAAGGAAGCATCCTGAAAGATTTAGTAAGACTGTAAAGAAGAAAATTAAGCCATTAGCTGCTATGGGCCCATTTATTTTCAAGTATATTAAAGTACCATCAGACTTTGCCACAGTAATTATTAGTGCTGCTTTTTTCCCTTAATCAAATATATTTTTATATTTACATTTTATATATGTTTCTGGTGGTGAGAATACGTCTACAGATGACTCCTGCTTCTGAAATTCCTGCTGTGTGCCATGTATCAGAAAGGATAACAGAAGAAAGTCCCCGAACTAAATTATCCCCATGATGTCCTGAGTTCATGCAAAAAGGGGCCCATGTGCAACATGGTTGTGGCACAACACATCAGTGGAGCAGAGAAAAGGGAAAGATGGATGAAGAGGAAGGAACAAGGAAAGGCAGAAAGGAGAGTAAGAAGAACGTAGGAATAAAACCAGATCTGGTTAGGAGTTGGGTTTAGAAAGTGAATGAGGAAAAAAAAAAAAAAAGGGAATAAAATGAATTAGACAAAGATGCAAAAAGCAAGTGTGCTGGTAAAAATCAAGGAGAAAAGACTGGGAGAAACAGGTGAGGACAGAGGAAGAGAAAAGATGGATGCTGACGTGGTGAGACTGAACTTCCTGTTCCTGTTGCATCTCTACAGGGATTGAACACATTAAAGGCTTCAGAGTTTACCTGGAGGACAAGAATCCAGAAGGGAAACAGTGTCAACACCTCATCCTCAAAGATCCACGTCAGCTCAACTTCTCCTATAAGACCACGGTAGGGCCATTTCCACAAAAATACTTTGAACTGCTGGCTTTTCACATTTCCCGCAGTAGCATATTCCTCCAAGGATAAGATGCTTCTTCCAAATGTAAGCATGTAGAGGGTGCTGGAACTGGAGGACAAGGAGCCCGAAGAAAATGTTCGTTTGAGGGATAAGCATGTTAATCGCTGTCCACATTTGGGGAAATGAAGCAGACATGCATACACAGGCAGAACATTCGAAATTCATTCTATTTTTCAAAATAGGGATTTGTAATCAACCCCATTCTGGGTTTACTTGGGAATGGACAGAGAGCTTGGGTCTCCATAAGGCATACCTTTTCATCTGCATCTGCAGTGTTTTGGGCTGTAAATGCATATTAGGTCTTAACATCAACAGTTGGAGTCATTGAATAGAATATAGTTTTCTGTATTTGTTTTACTTTAATCTGTTGTTTGGTTGTTGTTTTTTGGCCCTTGATCCATATGCATTCCAGTTCCCTTGGTGTTTTTAATCAATCCTTTCTGCTACAGGCTGCATGTATACTAATCACCTCCTAAGCTGACGGTAATGTACTGTAAGAGATCGGGAACACAATCTGTAGTCTTCATTCTTCCAAAATATCATCATTATAGGACACTGACAATAAACTTGCACATGACTGCCTGGACAAAGACAAACACTTGAATCCGCTAAACATCTGTGGCCCCGAAGCCTTGAAATAATTACCACACAGTGTAAGCTGGCTCACTGAGTCACTCTTCTTGTTAGGATGTTAAATTTAATAAGTCCACATATACATGCTCATTAGAGTCTGCTTTTATCTTTGTTTACTGCTTTTAATCAATGCATGCCTGCAGCCTGCAGATAAAAAATGATCTCAATTATTGTGCACTGTTCCCGACGAATGAGTGAAGCAAACTTGCAGTTTGTGTTTTATTAACTCGGATATTTACTCTTGCTGCAAACCTGTGTCATTATTTAGATTTACTGTATTTCCTCCGAAGACTGTCGCTTATCTTTTCCTTCTCATTTCACTGTTCAACGTTTGTGTTTGTTAATGCTTTCCTGTACAGAAGCTGAGCAGTCAGCCGTTCAGCGGTTTGAACTTTGACACCGACTACATGGTTCGCGTGGTTCCTTTTCCATCTCAGATGAACGAGAGTTTCTTCCCTCCATCTTTCCTCAAAACTAACTGTGAGTCCTACATGCCTCCCAAATGTATAGGACTCGGTGTTTAGCCGATCAGCTGATTCACTAATAGAGAAATTAAGAAAAGCCTTTTCGGGCACCTCTTGCATCGTCTTACTGTTCCAAATCACAAAAAGCCACTTTGAGGCACTTTGCACTGTAAGGTAAAGACTTAACCAGGCTCAGGGAGGGGCAGCCATCTGCAGCCACTGGTTAGAGGTGAGCATAGTTTTAAGTTTTCTATAATAATATAATTAGGCGTTTGGAGTCGTTTAGGCTCCAAAGGGACGATAGAACAGAATATGATTTAGGGCGGGGCTACCTTAGGATGCACAAGTCTCTACCATGTGAGTGTTTATATATAGTTATGTAGAGTCTGTCTGTAATGCCTATGACAACATAAACAAAAACATGATAAACATAAGCAAACTGCTTTCTTTTTATGTTTTCTTTTTCCATTTAAATCCATTCAATTCAGTTTTATTTATAAATCGGTAAATGACAACAACAGTCGTCTTAAGGCATTTTATATTGTAAGGTGAAGACCCTACAATAATACAGAGAAAACCTCAACAACAACAACAATTAGATAAACAAGTGCAGTGGAAGGGAAAAACAAATTTTTAACACAGGACAAAAAAGAGCCAGGAGATTAACACAAACTCATAATTGAATGCAGAGTTGTATACACGCATAGTGAGAGAAATAAGATGGGTGAAAAAGAAACAGTGCATCATGGGAAGCCCCAGCAGTCTAGACCTATTACGGGGAGGATTCAAGGTCATCTGATCTGGCTAAAACTATAAGCTTTATCAAAGAGGAATGTTTTAAGCTTGGTCTTAAAAGTAGAGAGGGTGTCTGTCTCCTGAATCCGAACTGGGAGCTGGTTCCACAGAAGAGGGACCTGAAAGCTGGATAGACTGCTTCCCATTCTACTTTTAAATACTCTAGGAACCACAAGTAAGCCTGCAGTCTGAGACCAAAGTGCTCTAATGAGGTGATATGGTACTATCAGGTCATTAAGATAATATGGGGACTGATTATCAAGGTCATGTATATGAGAAGAATTTTAAATTTGATCCTGAATTTAACAGGGAGCCAATGATGAGACATGGCATCAGTGTCCTCACCTCTTGAGACACTTTAAAATTACTGTTCTGAAGAAAGCTTTGTTTACTTTCATGCTGGAGTCAGATGGAGACGTGTTCATTAAATACTGGAAGCAAGATAAAAACAGAAATGTTGCCAGACTGACAGATTTACTGCACTCCTCCAAGATGCATGCAGCATCTTGGAAGCAAGTTTAAATAGATCACAAGACAGAACATGCAAAACCTGTAGAGTTGCTGTGAGGTTGTTTCACTCTGCGCCAAGCCAGGATAGTTTTCTGTAAGAGGAAACTGACTAAAAGGGCAAAACATCCCTTTTTGTTAATAAGCTGAGACAGAACTGAGGCTATACAATGAGAACAATAAAACCAAATTTGTAATTATTTCTCTGTCTGTGTGTTTTGTTTTTTTTGTTGTTTCCCTACAGCGTGCGAAATGCTCCTCGGATCAGACAACCTGGTCTGCAAACCATGTAAGTTCCTCAGTGTCGTCGTCATAACCAGAGCCACATGTAGGCCGACTCAGTCGGGAGCTGGCTGCACTGCCAAAGCTGGACCCAGCCCCGCCTCGCTCTTACATCAGTTTATTGTGAATTAGTTTTTGCACAAATGATATAAGTTTTTCTGTGTAGATGAATTGCTGAATAACGGGGGAGGCTACGGTGGCCTTGAGGGGAAAAAGACAACAATGTGTTTCTCTGTTTCTGAAATGTTATTGTATTGTTTGAAAGCTTCTTCTTCTTATACTTCTTTCATTGAAATATCTAAGAGGACGTCATCTGTAAAAGTGTGGGAGTTAGAGTTCTTGTTTCTTGTGTGGGCAGTCTGGACACCAAAGACGCTGAACGTGTCTCAACTCGGATCGAGCGTTCATGTGGCCTTTGATCAGGCTCCGCCCTCCTTTGGCTTCCACTTCTACTACCTGTACTACAAACTGCGACCGGACGGACCCTCCAAACTGCAGCGCTGCAAACCGGTAAGCTGCGTTGAATACATTTTTACATTTCGTCAGTTAAGTTCAGATTCATGAAAGTTTTCTAAAATCCGCCATGTTCGAGCAGGTTTTCAGTGACTTCCCACGAGAAACGTGACAGTTTTTGTAACACTTTCTTAAATATCATTTTGATCAGCTGTCCTAGAGCGCTGTTTCCTTTGGTGCTTTATCGATCTGATCAGCTGTTCACAACACTTATCAAGCTGGAATATATGTCATCACATTGTCAGCATGAATTACCATGTGATTTTCCTGCAACAACAGGGAAAGTATCTTTTTCCCTGGCCTATTACAGATCCACTGTGGCTGCTGAAAACTGTTTAACTTTGTGCCTTTGTGCATATACGCTGGATACGTAGAAATTTTAGTGCACTATTGGAAATAGTTTATTTAGCTGTACATGCTTTGTTTCTTCAGACTGCATATGCATTTTATTTTATTTTTACTACAGTTTATAAAAACAAGTGCGACACAAAAATTTATGAACACAAGCTAAATTTCCTGTTTGCAGTTATGAGGGACACAACCATGACAGATCAGAAAAATGTGAAAAAAAATATATTTTATTGCACTTTTAGTAATGTATTTGGTTACTATGGACTTATTACATACACGTTATTAAAATTTGGGCTTTATCAATGTACAGCAAGTTAAAATTCTCAAAAAAATGCCAGTATAACATGTAAAAATGTGAAGACAACAGGGTGGACTTGTTCTGTGACAGTTAAACTGGTACCTATTGAGTACCTGTAGACCACCAGAGAATTCTCATTAAAGATCTTCAGATTTGTTGGAAAAGAGGGTTTAATTGTATGAGGAAAAAAGCTGAATTAAACCGTATGAAAACTAAATAAAGATTGTTTCTTCTTCTTTGTTTTTGGAAAGTGGATCAACTTGTAGGTAAAAAGTGAACGCTGTTGTTTCCTGAGATTTTTTTTTTTTTTAATTACAGAAAAGG
>VUQR01026290.1:7387-24962 GCA_015108515.1 Hemichromis elongatus | reverse complement strand
AAGGATGACAGTCAATAAAATTCTAAAAAGTAATTTATTGACAATTAATGTCTCCCTCCCTTCTTTCTTTCCTTCCTTTTCCTCTTCTTTCGTTCTCTCTTCTCCTCCTTCTTCTTCCACTCACTTCTCGTTAGGTTAGGGGGTTCTTCCCGGCCCGGGAGCCGTCGCCAGTCCCCTCCGAGGCCTCCCCCAAACCGCTGCACCAGTCATGCCTTCTCACTTTCCGTCACCCGCCGTTACTGAGGAAATGGTCCCAGATAGTGAAGATAGATTAAAATCACACCAGAAGCATTTAGCTTACATGGGGTCTGCTTAGTCTTTATGAAGTCTTTTATTTTGAAAACTGTCATTCTCCTTTGCTTCATACATCTCGACAGGTTTTCCTTAAAAATAGCACTTTAGCTATTTAGAGCTGCTTCTTAAATTTGCAGCTACGATAGAAGAGTGGATGCAATCATCTTTGGCCATGTGTGAAAGCAGCAAACTGGACCAAGAGACTCCTCTGGGAGAACTTTTCAGTGTAAATCTGTTCAGAACCTTGAGTAATCGTGCTAACAAAGAGATAAACCAAAACAATCACATTACATCAGGCGTAACAATATTATATGTGAACTTCCTGGAGGTCATGACTTAGTTACCAGTAACTGCTGTCTCATCATTATTATTTTATTATCTCTGGTAAGAAATGGCACTCGTGTTTCTTCTCAGTCCAGCATCCAAAATAAACCAGTGTGCTAAAATTTTAAGGGATCAAACAGTTTTTTCTGTGATCATAATTTATTTTAATTACAGGACATGCTTGCATTCTTTATTTATGTTTTTTAAAGCACTGTGAAAAGAGTTCTCTCAGTTTTTAAAGGCATCTAAAATTGTCTTAAAGCTGAAGTAATCAATTATTTATCTCAACCATGGAGCCAAGGAGAGCAAGTAGAGAAGAATAAGGAGAAAGTAGTGAAAAACCAATAGAAAATGATCACAACATTTCCTCTCGATTCTATTTTTGTATTTTAGGATTTCTTTTAGGATTTTTTCTATGCAGTGTTTAAGTTTTAAAGACTGTACTGTTTGGTTTAGTTTAGCCATCCTCATCAACCTCAGCGGCAGACACAAAACATCAAAGAACAGACAAAAAAAGCTGCAAGCACAACGGAGCATTGTGATCACAAGAAAAGAGAAGAAAAGAAGAAAGTCTTAAATTTAAGACCACACGAGCCCCCAGCTTATGTAAGCTCGTGAATTCTATTACACATTTTAAGTAGCTTATGATGTTGTGTTGCCATGTATATGTGTTTTGGGTATTTATGCCCTCATGTTTCAATAATGGATGAGACACTGAATTCTTTTATTTAAATTATCGCCCATTGTTCTGTGTTAGAAATTGCCCACAATGCACAAATAGGGAATCGATAGCGGTGAACGGTGAAAACACAGTGTTTCACAGTAGCTTCACTGTCTGACACAAGGACACTCTGGCAGAGTGGACATTTGCTGACACTTTAATTTGAACTTAGGCTACTTGGCAGAAGGACACTCACAGTGTGAACCCAAGGACCTTAAGATGCAGCAGTCCACCCACCATAGTGTGGCTAAAACAGCACTTTGGACATCCATGAGAATAAAAGTGAGGTACTTAACCACCAGAAAATGAACTGATTCATAGTGTTTTTCTTTTTTCACAGGTGAAAATGAGCATCTTTATGCTTAACTGCCATAACAATATTGTATCACATTGTGTTACATAATACTTATGAAATGTGACAAATACCACAGCTGATGCGTGCTGTTACAGTCGAAGGGACACTGAAGGAAAGCTTCTGGACCATTTAGTGTGATAACCAAAGAACAGCAAGGTAGAAAAAAGCCCGGCGTGCACTGGTTATATAGAAAAACACAGTTTATCAAAGGATAGAAATAGTCGTAGTTATTTATATATTGGTTTTAGCACATGTAGCACAGTATGTAGCGGTTTGGTTCTAAGAATATAATAATACTCAAATAACATGAATGTCATTTATATATAATATATATAAAAAACTTGAATAGGTCCAAAATACTAATTTCAATTGAGTTTTTATTCAGTGTGCATTGGAAAATTCTCCCGGATGCCAGATAACCATAACTGTGTTCATTATTTCAGTTTTTACTTCTGTTCTGACATTAAAGCCACAAACGGAGAAGATGAGAAAATTTTATTAAACAGTGGTTCTAATAGAAAACAATGACTGCAGCAGAATTATTCATATTTGTCGGTGTTGTCTGCATTAATTAATGGTTCTACCTTCAGACTTTGTCCTGTTTTCTGCTCTTTTTAAGCCTCACCTGTGTTCAGTCAGTCGATGGTTTTTCTCAGTGTAAATATCTCATGCCTTCACCTCCCAGTTGGCAGATTGTCTTCTTTTCTTATTTTAGCTTTCTGCCCATTATCGCTTCTTCCTGTTGTTTTGCTTGTATTTCCTCATGTACGACCCTTGGTTTGTTTCTTGGCCTTTGCCTTTTGCTTTGGCCTCACTTGGATTGTTTCCCACTGTGTCTGATTTCCCGTTTATGACCACTACCTGTTAAGATCTTATTTAGAACTCTTTTCTGTTCATGCCCTGTGTTTGTGTGCACCCCTGACTGATTGTCACATTTTATATATTCAAGCTGTGTATCACGCTTTGTTTACAAGTGACGGTTAGAAACCCTTCCACAAAGAGTGCACCTGTGCATTCTTGCTCCGAGCTTCTCCAGCGATCCTCTTTCCTCGTTCCTCTTTGATGTAGATGCAGACGCAGATGCATCCTGACGTCCTGCAAGATGGCGCTTTGTGATTGATTTCTAAGTCATGTGCAGGAGGAGAGAGACCACAAGAAGGCACAAAGTGGATAGATGAGAAAATCCCAAAATACAAAGGAGGAAAGGGCAATAAGCAGCTGGTGAAAACAGGACACCCACAATGGCAGGAATAAAAAAACTACAAGATATAAAATATTCTTCAAAGTCGCTCAGAAAAAAGATGAACAAAAAAAATGACATACTACATTTTTATGCAGTTAACAGCCGTCATTTGCAGTTTCAAAGCCATAAATGCTTTTTGAGGGACTTCTAAAAGCACGTGCAATTTGGAGATTATACATGTTCGGATCACATGACCAAGTTTCTTTTAAGCATAAAAAAGCATTAAAATTGTTCCACTTATAGCTACATTTTCTTGCAAATCTTGTATTCTTTATGAAGTTGTGACTCTGCTTGTTTAGCTTCTGGATGCTTTTTCTTCTTCTTCTTCTTCTTCTTCTGCTATGCTTCATATTAAAATTAAAATGAGCCAAATGGTGGTTTTCAGGGTCTTTGATGGTCAGAGCACCAGGGAAAATGGCACTCCGCACATGCCTCAAAGTACAATGGGTTTTTAATATTAGACTTGCATGCTCCAAAGTAAAAAAGGATGCAAGATAATTTTCTCATCCCCTTAACAAGTAAGGAACATATTAAAAAGGCAGATTTATAATGAAGACTCCGTTCAGTTATTACATTCCAATTCCAGTGAAAGGAATAACGTGTACCCTGAACATCCTCCAAAGTGTGCCAGCTTTTTGCATCCATTATAGTGTTGCACTATGCCTCTCTCTGGACTATCATATATACTTTGCCCTAAGGCTTTCTTTTTTCTTCCCCCAATAATCCATTTTCTTTTTTTTTTTTATCCATTTATATCCACTTTCATTTACAGTGTAGACCTTTAGCTGACGAAAAGCAGCGAGCCTAAAAGCAGAATGAACTTCACTCCCAGCAGCAGCTCACCGTCATATTAAGAAAACCTTGCTAGGAAGGTCAAGGGTTACAACCGCAGCACCCTCAGAACGCTACTGTGACAGAATGATGAAAGGTCGGAGCAAAAAATAGAAATAGAGGAAAATAGGGGAAAAGATGAAAGATTTCTGATGAGAACATATGAGAACAAGAGGGGAAGAAAGATATGGAGAATGGATATGATTCAGTGTTTGGAGTAGGAAAGATATGAGGCGCTCCTTGAAGAGGTGAGTTTTCAGTCTACAAAGAAAGCGAGGCGTGAATCCTTTGTTATGACTGGAATAGGAAGGTCATTCCACCATTAGAGAGGTGACCCTGTGTGGATCAATAACAAAGCAGGTGCTGTGAAGAAGAATGTAGTGAGAGGCAAAATTTGAACATACGGTGGATGTGTTGACTTGCATCATGAAATCAAAGGTTAAGGAATACAATTGAACTTGTTCCTAAATCCAAGTCCTATTTTGCCCCAATTTACTTATTTGTAATTCCATTTTCAAAATTCCTCTCTATAAAACGCATCTTTTGGCACATCAGAGAGGTCAGTTACAAGGGTGTATAAAAATCCTCTCGGCTCAGTGATATTGTTCATGATCTTACTGCATTCATTTAATGCGCATAGCTTTAACAGAACGATGTGTACACCTGGAACGGAAGCCAGAGCCGGCACAGACAAAGACTCCAAAACAACATTCAATGCAGGAACAAAATAGTGTGAGAAGGACATTTTTCTGCCGGGTTCATTCGGTGCCTCGCTGTTACTCTAACTTTCAAGGCCGTGATTGTGTCTGCAGTGGAACGATTGCAAATTTGAAGAGAAACTGTGTCAGCTGGGAAACCAACACACATACTGCAAATTAAGAAAGCACATTGTTATATAGACCGGCGGTCTCCAATCTTTTTTCTGCCACGGACCGGTTTATGCTTTTAAGGTGTCGTGAATAAATACAACAAAATAAAACCAGTACTGGTAACAAAAAAAAAAGAGAAAGAAAATGTATTCATGATATATAGGAAAAGACACAGACTGAGTTAATGATAAAAAAAAATGAATAATAATGATAAAAACCAATAAAAACCCTGAAAACCATAAATTTCACATCCGAACCTCAACTCTGGTGGCCCGGTACCAAACGACTCACGGACTGGTACCAGTCCATGGCCTGGGGCTTGGGGACTGCTGATATAGACTAAAACAAACTGCCTGACTGAAGGGAGAGGAAGTTGAGTTACATTAGCTTACCTGTGTATGGCCGGAGCCATTAATAATTATTATTAAAAATGTGGGAGTTTTAATGAACAACTTGCATATTTGAGTTTTTACTCGCATCACTGTTGCATCATCAGGAACTTTGGGTAATTTATTGCCAACAGTTTGTGTATTTCAAATAAATAAAAAACATGTAAGGACGAAAAAAATCACACTGATCATGTAGAGGTCACTGTTACGGCCCTAGCAGGGCCTCCTCCTGAAATTGCCTGTGTGGGCGGGGCCTACCATCTCTGCTGCTTTAGGTGCTACCTCTTTCCTTTTGTACAGGTGATTCACATTGGCAATTAAAGCTATTTAAAGGCAGAGAAAGGTGCCATGTGAGTGGTTGCAGCTAGTGAGCTGTGTGTTTGTTTGGTCACCCATCTTTCTTTGGCTTACTTTTCAGTTCACTGACCAACATTTGAGTTTTGTTTCTTTAAATGGTGATAACGGCTTCTTGCCCGTCTCTTTTAGTTGAGTTATCAATAGAAGCTTTAATAAAACTCTTTAATTTAACCATTTTGCCTCTGTCTCTTCTTTTCAACCCGGACACTTTTTGTTACTTCCCTCACATCGCCTGGACCCTTTTGGGAGAACGCAACAGTCGCAGAAAATGAATATGAATGAATAATTTCCCCTAGGGATCAATAAAGTATTCTGATTCTGATTCTGGTGAGATACTCTCAGCAATACAGGCTTACAGGCTTCCAAGTACAAAAGACAACAATCATGATGCTAAGATGATGTTTTTTTTTGTGTCCAACTTTATATTTTGAAATAAATATATTTGAAAAGGAAATCATTAGCGGTCCAAGTCTGTCGCCCTCTCACTCTTCTCTTCTTCCATTTTTCTCTTTCAGGAAGCACAAAACTTCATGAAATGGTCCAAAATTGGCGTTATTACCTCAAACCTTGAGGTACCGCACTAATAGATGGCAGTGTAATGATCAATTTGATAATGATGATCATTCTTTATAATTATATGAAAAATGCCTGAAGTGTCTTTCATCATTTTTATGTCTTGATTTATCTACTTATTTGCTCCTTTGGAGCACAGGCCCAAAAACTTATGAGATTCAACTTTTCACCACTACTTTCCAAAAAAACCAAAAAACAACCCAAAACCTATTTACACCATTATTTGGAAACTGTTTATAAACTGAGTCATGTATATTAATATTATACTACTAATCTAAGTCATTACATAAAGTTATCTCTATATATCCGGTTTCTACTATGTTATAAAAACCTGTCATAACTCATAAACACTTTCATATCCATCAATTTTCTTTAGCACTTATGCAGTTCAGGGTCCAACTTTTAGTGGCAAATTTTACAAATAAAAAAGGTCTGCATGCATGTGTGAGTGGTCACTGTGCAGCTTAACTGCTCATAACTAGAGAAAAAGAGTGTGTTGTTACAGTTCTTATATTATTAGACCATATGGAACTAGAACCCTAGTAACACAATAGATAGGCTGGCTTCCAGCTTCTCCAAGCTGTCACCCATGAAGCACGTTTAGCACAATCCTATCATCATCATTATCATTTGAAAATACAATATACAGTCTCATTCCAAATGTCTTCCTCACTCTTCTGCGTTCGATGAAGCAGCAAAAGACACAGTCTCGCCTGAAGGCATGCTGATTATTATGAGCAATAATAATCTTACAAACAGCCACCTCATGCAGGGCCCTTAACTTTGTTGACAGTTCTTGGAAAAGCTTCCATTTCATAGACAACTCCCCAAATGGATTTCGGAGAAAAAAATGGCTGTAGTTTAAAAGGATCGCAGTTTTTTTTTAATCTTGAAAAAAAAAAAGCAGTGCACAAAACAGAAAAATGACAACATGAAAATGTGTGAAATGGGGTATAAGATGGGAAACGAGGGGGGTAATATGTAGGAGAGTGTTTCGCAACAGCACTTCAGAGCACCATCGTCTTGGCAGTCGAAAAAAGGCCCAATTTACAGAAGAGAGGATTACAACACCAGATTATCTCAGCAGAGTTATCAAGGCTGCCCTCCCAAATAGCGTCATTACCCATCTGAAAGAAAACAGGCTTGCAAGTGGAGATGGAAGAAGAGGAAGAGCCACAATCTTCACATCCTCTCCATTATTGTGCGCTAGTGGATCTGCCTGATAGTTTACAGGATTTCAGGGATTATTACTCAGAGAATTGTCCAGCAGTTCGCACTAGCTCAGAGTTATCTTGGACAATAACCCATTACCTGCAGCCACTGCAGAAATTTCTCAGGTGGCTGATACAGACAGAGTAATTGTACTGGAGGCCTGAAGTGGAACTGAAATTCAAACTCAGTTCTGACTAGTCACAATTGACTTGATTTTTTTTTTTTTTCCAAACATGGTGAATGATTTTTAGCATTCAGAGTCTTGTCACACGACGACTTTAAATGGCAAAAATCAATTAAATTCCAATGGAGTTGGTATGATCAGAGGATTTGCTCGAGGAATGCATTTAACCGTTGTAAATGCTCCTTTCAGAGTTGAACTTTACTGAACTTTAAGAAGGTAATTCAAGAGACTGACCAGCAACAAATGCAATGACAAATTGTATAACCTTGGAGGGGACTTTGTTTTTGCCCTGTGTGCCAGACACTATTTCAGGGTTAGAGGAAGTATAATTGGCCTGGACGTCACATTGTTAATTATCTGTTTTGTTTTTGCTTTTTTTGTTTTTTGCTCTTTAAGCATCACCTACGCTGGTGACGTTTTGTTTGGTGCAAGTAGAACCGGATTTGACTCAGCAGTTTTCCTCGTGTACACTAATTAAACAAAGGCCCTTATTATGCTGCCTGTCAGTTATGAAGAATGTCCTGTGACCTCGTCATGTGTTCGTCATCAGGGTTTTGTCTTGGCTGCTTACATCACTCGGCCGAGGCGAGGCAAACGAGGCGGGCTGCATGAGGAGTTGCTCTGGGCTCGCTGCAGCAGCCGCTTTGTCACAAGGATCAGGCGTCACATCCATCAAACCTGAGTAAACAATTGCAGAAACGGCACATGGCGAGACAGCTGCAGACCCTTCTGAGATTCATCAGTGAGAAATAACGCAGGGCACCACAAGGTCATGCAGAAAAAAGGTCTACTCGAAACGCTCTGGAAACGCTTGTGCTTTGTGTATACAAAGTTCTTAAATTTATGGTCTGAGGTGAGGCTAGGGGCCTTTAAAAAGGACATTATGCTATACTCACCCACCCACCAGCTCCAGACTCAGATAGGTGTTATGGACACAGAGAAGCTGGCATGGATGTCAATAGGCAGGCACCGGGCCCTTAAGGGCATGTGAATAACAAATAAGACTGAATTTAGTGGGAGTGAGTAGGTAGGTGGGAGATTTGGCTGGTTCACTCAGTGATGCCTGCCTCATCAGCTGCGCTGCGCCTGGTGGGCTGCGGGTCGACACTGGGTATGTGGGAAAGTTTACCAGGCAGGCACGGCAGCTCACATTGGGCTGACCTTCTACTGCCTGCTGGCTCCCTAGCTTGCTCTCTCTACATCACTTGTGGGCAGTTAAATAGCAAGTCACATTACAAAATGAGCCAGAAAAGCCCTCTTGCCCTGGGCGAATGAAGGGCAGTATTTTAAACAGATCAGATCACACCGTTTGCAGCCTTCTACGGTGTGGGGTGAGTAAATCTCTGAGCTTTTAAAGAGCGGTTATTAAATGTTTTACAGCATCCGTCTGCCGTGCCTCTGGAGTGGGAAGTGGTCCGGGAATTTTTTTTTTTTTTTCAGCATTTGTTTAATGACTAAAAATATTGATGTTTTTTGCCCTGTGAAGACTAGAGTCAAATATTGGCCTTGTTATTAAAAAGTCTAATCTTCCTGTCCCTCAATATAAGTTTTCCCGCTGAAGCTCCTGTTTGTCGATGGGGAGCAGTGCAGAGGAGCAGAACGCAGTCCTTAGTTTGTCAAGATAATAATGTCAAGAAAATGTCAAGGTAATATGAGGGCTAATAAAACATAAATGGTGGCTTATTGTGTGTTGCTTTCCCTGCATAAATGATTGGTCTTTTGAAACTTTTGAAACTGTAAGAAGGAAACTGGATTAATGTCAGATGATCTTTTAGGAAAATTAGATCTATTCAGAAGCAGGGATTGTAGCAGATAATAAAAAAAAAACCCTCCATCAATATTTACACATCAAACATACTTAGCACATGAGGATGATAATTCAATAAAGCCTCTTACTTGTATCAGTCAATGAGTCATAAGATTATGAAGGTTATGACTTTTTTTGTTTAGTGTCATAGAGCTGCGGTCTCCAACCCTTTTTGTGCCATATGTCCGACAAAATTTTCATCGACTGGCCTTTTAGGTGTCGCAGATAAATACAACAACATAAAACCAGTACTGGTACCAAAAAAAAAGAAAGAAAATTTAATCATGATATACGGGAAAAGACCCTAATGATAAAAACAATAATTAAGAACCATAAAAACCAATGAAAACCCTGAAAACCATGAATTTCACACCTGAACCTCAACTCTTGCGGCCCGGTACCAAACGACTCACAGACCGTTACTGGTCCACGGCCCGGGTGTTGGGGACCGCTGTCAGAGAGCTGTGAAGTTAAGCAGTAAACGCTAATTCACAATTTGGCTTCTGTTGTTTTCTAACCGGTGACATGCTCACACACAGGTGAGACATTTTAAATGCTCCAATACCTGAGCATGATTATAGGTTAAAATAAAGAACTTCTAATATGGTTACCTGCTGCAGGGGGAAAATAACATTGAAATAAATACAAAACATCACACAGTTAACTGCAAAGTCATTAAAGCAGCAATAAGCCACTGGATTCAAACACAGGACCATCTTGCTGTGAAGCATCAGCGCTAACTGCTGCAGAGCTGTGGTGCTGTGTTAGGGATGGGAATTGAAATCTGGCCCCATCAAAATCATATGTGCCTGAGCTTATCAATCCCTTTATCAATGTCCGCAGGTGCTGCCACTGCACACTGAATGCCAATCAACAATGCAAGTTTAGCATTGCCAAAAAAGGAGTCAGTGCAGAGAGGACAAAGTGGTCAAAAGGACCGCTTACAGAGAAAGATGATCACAGTGTTTGTTGTAATGTCTGTAAACATTTCAGTTAGGCTGGAAACACCAACTACAGCAACACGATGAAACATTTTTCCTCACAAGATGGAATTCACTTGCAGAAGTGCCATGTATTTAACACTCTGTGTATGTATGTGCAATCACAGCTGCTAAAGCTACTGTTCCCCAAATGAACATCTGTACAGATGCTTAACACAATTCTATGTGACTCACAAAGCCTGAATGAAAATTAATGCCATTCAAACATTATCATCATTTAAGATGTAGAGACTGCTGCTACGTTTAGTATTAAACAGTAGTCTGTTTGGTATTTTAGATAATAAAGCAGACCCTGAAAAGTCTGTGTAGGTATATTTATTTCCACATATAAAACTAGGTCAACAATCAATATAGAAATCAATAAAGATTTGGATCGATGAGCAGATTCAATAATGATACTGACTTCCATAAAACCTTCTCAAATCAAATCTCCAAGTATAATATATTTGTGATTTTAGAGGCTGGCGATGGTTGTTTATATAAAATAACCAGGGGCTTGTGTTTGTGTTTTGCCATAAATTATTTTTTACACTATTTAAATTGCTGGGGCCTGGAAACTGTTTTTGATTTTGTCACTGATAGGCCCATCAAACATTTCCAGACTGCTGCAATATGTTTAGTTAGAAAGAAAGAGCCTTTTCTGTGATCTACGCTGAAAAACACGGTGACAGAGCAGCTCCTTTTAGGACCCAGGAGTCTGCAAAAAGCACAGGGGTGATGAAGAGGTGCCGGGCTGAGAGAGGGCGGAAACGCGGTGCTGATTAGCGGCAGATAAGGTGTTGATGACCCATAACTCATCAGGAGATTTTTCATGTGCCCCGCATACCTGTTTACAAGCCCCCTCAACACATACACAAATGCACGGACACACTCACGCGCACGCAAAGCACATGCATGCCTGCAGACACAGAGGTGCACTGCAGCTCAGAAACATTAATTAGACTGTCAGGGAGAAAGGAGCGGAGGGAGACCTAATGTAACACTATGCCCCCTCCCTTGGTGAAGTGACACCAATTAATGCAGAATTGCATGTGACTCCCCCCCTACCCCTTAACCCCCTCCATCCCCATCTCCACCACCTCGAGGTGACAGGCGTACTGCCACATTGTGGTAGCCTGACTCTATCTTCAGGCTGTTGTGGAAGCAGAAACATACAAACAAAACATCGCCACAAAAAGAGATGTGGCAGCAGTATGATGATGCATGTGAGACACATTGCGTGTCCCTGATTATTCTGCTTTTTTTTTCATTCCTTTTTTCATCTTTATTTGGGTGGGAAATCTTTGGCTCAGTTAAATCAGCAGCCCTGGCTCAGATGAGAATGGATGTGTTAGAAATGAGAATCCTTTATGAAGAGGTAATCCGTGACAGAGTGTTTTATTTCCTTTTTTTTTTTCTTTTTCATTTTGTCTCCATCTTTGTTGCTAAGCTCTTACCGCTCTGTGCTCCTGAGCAGTTTTTCCCTGAGATCACCTGCCAGACAATGTGGGCAGCACGATGCAGCATCTCCCTTTGATTTTCTGTTGATGTAGTTTGTGATTCAGCAGATGGCACTCTTCTCTTCACGCGCTTGACGATGTTGAGTAGTTAGCACTAGGAAATTAAGCTGTTTTGCAATCCACACTGGTGGCCTGTGTGACCCTAATATTGCATTTCTGAGCTTTTTATTTACTTTAAAGTAATATAACCCAAGTAAAGTAATATAATAAAGAGTGCAGTGTCAATCCAAAGCACAACTCTACAAATGATTCTAACGCAAAAATAATGCTAATTTGGAAAGTGATTAAATTATGATTAAAGATTAAACATTTATTTTACTGGCACCTCATAGTTATATAATAGAATTACAGACGTGAAGAAATCTAAATTGAGAGTTTATGTGATTATGATTCCTTTGGTCATCAGCAGATTGTTGCAGTTTGCTCGCTTGTCTGCAAACGCTTGCTAACTACTATCCAAGTGGTTGCAAAACTTTTTAAAAAATGTGATGCAAGAAGTAAACAACTTTGGCTTTGAAGTTGTAGTTCTCTCTCAGCATTGTAGTCAATGAATTTCAATACGGCAACCTTTACTTCAGAATCAGCCTCTGCTTCACCACAGCTTGGAGAATAGCTGGCAGGTGTTTGTGCACAAGTCCTCGTCTTCTATGTAAACTATGGGCGGCTTTGACAATCTGCAACTGACCAAAGTAATCATAAGGATTTTCCAACTGGTTGGGGGATATATGAAATATAAAAAAATGTTCCCTCATGACCAGCAGTCACTAGATGGCTCTTTACTGGTCTCAGGTCCTTGTGACTGAGAACTTATTGACTTGACCCTTCTGTAAACTGTCACCATGATTGTCAAACATCCCAAATGACAGAGACGTTAACACCCCTCGGTTAGCTACATGTCTACATGACTGCAAAACCTCATAATCTGAGAATATTTTCATTTTAAATTCTTTTGATAGAGCACTGATTTGAGTTATCTTTTCTTGTGTCATCCCTCTTTTGTTTGCTTGTAGCGGTGTGTGGACATCCAAACCATGACCTCAAACTGTTGGTACATAAACAGAGGAAATGAATTCATGACTTCTCATAAAAATGAGTTCACAGTATTTCCCGATGCCTTTACTGAAGCGCTGAACCAGAGAGAAAATCTGTCAACCAGCCAGGATGTATTACTGTACAGGATCAGACCAAAACCATGGCAAAATGTGTCAAAACCTTTTAGGATATCCAACTTGTCACACGGATCCTGCAGTATCAGCCACTTTCTCCCTTTGATCAGTGTTTGTATGTTTAACGTTTCTTAACCCAGTTTCTGCATGACAGACATACATATACCCAACTGCTTCTTCCTGTCATCACTTTCATATAGTGGTTAACATGTCCTCTATTTTACTCAATAAATTTTTTTCCGTTTAAACATGAAGTAACAAAGGTAGGACCGAACATAAACAAAAGACAAAAAAATTATCTGGGGAGAAATTCATACACGTCCTCTATTGAACATAACATTTGATATAAACTGAAAGACAGCTAACTTTGTAAAACTTTATGGAGCTGTTTTACATTAAAAAAAAGTTTATTAACCTTTAAATCTAATGCCAGCAAAGATCAAAGTGATAAACCCTCCATCGTTTGCCATCCTATTTTATTTGCAGTGTTAAATCTCTTCTGGTCTTTTTGCTATTTTATTTCTGACCTTTACTGAAACAAGGAACAATAACTCTCGCCATAGTAGGGCTATTTCCTGGAAAAGCACAATTCACAGATAATTTACAACAAAAACACATACAATATTTTGACATTAAGATGAAATAATATTTGAGAGGCAGCGGTGTACCGCTAGCAAAATATCAGCCTGTTAGAGTCAAGGGTCAAACACAAGTCTCAGATAAACAAAAGGCGGGCAGTCGGCTAAGACAAAGTGATTGGGTGAACAGATTCTCTGCAGAAACCTTTTTCTGGATGGTGGAAAGGTCCATAAAACAGCACAGACCGTGAGTCACTGTAAGTTTAACTGAACCCCACATTAATGACATTCTTTTAGGTACACTGCCAGTTTCTCCTAAAATAGGTCATTTTCAGCACATCTGTGAAACTGCTTTGGAACAATTCATATTTATTTTACTTATTAAGCCTACAAAGTGTTTCATTTCAGAGCAATATATCAAGGAAACACTGTGGCCACAGACAGCTCTCTTCTCATAATCAGCTGCTTTGAGACCAGAGATTTAACTACTAACTTGGCTGTGGTCTGTGATGCTTTAAAGAAAGGGAAACCGAGTCCATCTGTTTCTGGACTCAGCACTCTGTCTCTGATTGGACATTCCTGGTTTGCTTTTAAAATGAAAGACAGAGGAGTAAAGAGTAAAGGAAGCAACTGCAATTGGACTTTAATATGAATGCCTAGAAAATGTACATTTCTAAATGTACTGTTAACAAAGATTAGTGGTACTTATACTGGACTTTTCTGCTCTAAAGCACTCAAACCACTTTTTACGACAAGCGTCGTTCAGCTGTTCCTACAGCGCTTGATTCGATGCCTTTTAAGCGCTTTGTGACAGTCAAGCACACACTCGCGCTCTGATGAATGAACTCAGAGCAGTTTGGGGTTTGGTATCTTGCCCCAGGGGAACTGTGGCATGTACATTAGGAGGTGGGGATTGAACCACCAACCTTTGGATTGTTTAAAACCCCCACTTTACTCACTCTCAAACTAGAGCTACACCAGGTCACTTTTACACATATAAAAGGATGGGCGGCATCTAGATTTTCCATTATTTCATGTCTATACAGTGACATCCAGTGCATTCACATGCCTGTGATCCTACAAAAAACCCAAACCAAATGTTTTTATTCCCTTGTGATGATCTTGAAATGCAACAACATCATTAGAAAAACAGCCATAAAATAAATATGCAAATAATTCATCCCAATTTTCTCGTGTAACTGTCTGCCTTTGAATTTCTTCTGCAAGGCAAATAACAATAATAAAAAAAAACAACAACACACAGCTAAAAATACCCATTTTATAATACAACAAGGTAAATTACGCTGGTTTAGTTTCACTTTTATTCTCAGTTGGACTTTTTAAAGGGATCATTTTCGCAAAAAAACCCAAAAAGAGTTCAAATGCAGAATACAAATGAAATGTAATTTCCCATCGAAATAGGCGGGTGTTGTTTGGATGTTGAGGGTTTTAATGATATCTAAATAATAATGAAGAAGATCAAAGAACTCTTTAATTTTTAATAAAAAGCGCCCGTGCTTCCACAGATCTATTCGAGACCGAACAATCCATAACATATAATTAGGTTCAGTGGCAGCGTTTGCTTTTGTTGAGACTCAGGATTGAGTAAACAATTTAGCACAGAAAAAAAGCAGAACAACAAAAAACATAAATGTCAATCAAAACAATGATTAAAAAGACTTTTTCATGTGCAAGTGAAGAGTATTCTAGTTTTGCTTGTAATTTATTCATATCAGCACCATGTTTTGACGGCTGTGTGAGTAAAGTCTGACTGCCAGCGGTGACAGCAGTTCCCTCACAGTTGCAGCTGTACTTGTGATGCTTTCAGTAGCACTTATTAGACCAGACAGCAGATATCTGTGATTTCACAAAGCACATAAATGGTCAACAGAGAGAACTACCTCCCTCTCATCTACTCTTTTCTATGGTATCTTGACTGTTGCCCTCTGTGGTGACTCCTCTGCTCAGAACTCATTTCAAGGCAGGGCATGTAGTCACACACCTGGCTGTATCATTTCTCTCATATAATACCTCAACAGCCATAATACGGCCTTTGCCCTATGTATCAGATACACACAAACACACACACACATATATATATCTGCATAGAAATACTGCAACCGTTTTATTGCCCTGTAATTTTCCACAAATCCCAAACCTGAGCTGCAGAGCAGGCCTCAATGTACCTTTGATAATTGCTGTCCTTGTGTGTTCTCTTGCTCAGATGGGGGGTCAGACGCTTAGATGTAGCAGGCAATGAAAGTGTGAAATGGGAGAAAAAGATCTGGAAGGATGTTGAAAAGGTAACGTTAAAGGAAGAAGAAAAGAAGAGACAAAAATGAAGAGATACAAAAGTCATATTTTACCACATTTTAGCTGAACATTTAACCACAAGGTTAAATAAATGTACTATTAGAAATAGTTGAAAATGGTAATAAAAGTACAACTTAAATTTATGTTAATATTTGTACTAATAATATACTCATCATTTGGTAGGGAAATAGGAAGATACTACTTTTATTTTTTGCAGAGGTTTGCAGAGGCTTTTGCCATATAAATTCATAGTAAACAGCCAGCTTAATTGTAGTGGTATTATTTAGACTTAGACTTCTTGTTCTTAAGTCAGGCTGCTGTCTGACTTTTTGCAAACCTTACGAGTTGACAATTTGACATGTGAATGTCAAAACTGTCAAAACGTCAAGCTTTGACTTGAAATTAATAAAAAAAAATGTAAGGCAGCAACACAAAGAACTTCCACAATTACACAATTGAATGCTTAATTACTGGGCTTGTATAGTGCAATTAAGAAGTTGCTCTCAAACCATCTGGTAACAAGTTGGGGTGAATAATTCCCACCAGCACCGAACTTCCAGAAATTACTGTTGTCAAGGTTAATGGAGGAAGACGAATTCAATCCAAAGAGTCCAAAGCAAAACTTGTTAATTACCTAACAGTAAGTCCAAAGCAAACAGGGTGAAATTCTACTGTAGGAAACAGATGGCAAAAATATCCAAAATAACCAGAAGGTAGTCAGGATCACACGACGCTGGAAACACAGACAGACAACAAAGGGAAGACAGCACTGTCATAGAAAGAGGATACTAAAAAACTAAAGCATGATGAATCAAAAAAATTCACACTCAAAGGCAACAAGAAC
This sequence comes from Hemichromis elongatus, assembly GCA_015108515.1. NCBI lineage: Eukaryota > Metazoa > Chordata > Actinopteri > Cichliformes > Cichlidae > Hemichromis > Hemichromis elongatus. The sequence continues at coordinate 8,402 of VUQR01026290.1, read as the reverse complement.
TAAAAAGTATAGGCTAAAGTCCTGAAGACTAGAGTTTAAAGTGCCCATTTTATTGCCAGTTATTTCATGGTTCAGGCTTTAGATGGTTACAGTTATGTGTAACGACTTAAATGCTTGGTGTTAATTTTAAAAGTTACCGCCTATTTTCATATCTGCTGTTTGACTTGTCTACAGTTATTTTTGTCTGATTACATTCAGTACAAAAAATATGAAACAAACAATAACCAGTAGACCTTAACTCAATATGAAAACAGAGGAGTGGACAATGCACAGTAGCATCTTTATTTTCTCGAGTTTTTATGGAAAGCGAATCAGAGATGAGATTCAAAATATTGGCTCTTTAAAGTTATTTCATCAGGGAAACATATCAAATTCTGTGTTGCATCATTTCCTATTACTTTCTTGAAGTTTAGCCATAGCATCTTTACAACGTGATTGTATCTGCATCTGTCTCTGTTTGTGTCTTACTGCCCCCTATTGATCAAATGTATCTCAGTGATGTGTGTTTTTAGACAATTAGCCATCCACATCCATTGTTTCTTATATTGAAAACTTCAATATGTTCAAAGCAGGATATATTACATTACCTCAAACCTGCTGTAGCTCATCTTTTCATCACAGCCAATCCAGTATCTTTTCAAATCTCATTACCCCGTAAGAGACATCATGAACTTTACATACAGACAGGTTTCATTTCAGCTGCTTTACCGCCCTGTCGCCTCATCCCGAATCCACGTCCGTGATATCTTGCCGTGGCCCCGCGCGGCTCATAACATGCCACTTCCTGCCGAGTCATAATTCAATAAGGCTGACACGGCAGACACGCCACAGCCGGCTGGTCACTCAATCTCATCCCTACCCATTCTCCTCATTGGTAGATAAGAGACAGTGATTGCACTCTGTCACTTTTATTCCCTCGCTCTGTGGAAGAGAGATGGGATAGTGGAGAGCAAGGGGGGGTGGGGGTGATCTGTAGCCGCCTGCTGCTTGATCAAATCAGCCCTCCCACAATATC
>VUQR01026285.1:9602-26494 GCA_015108515.1 Hemichromis elongatus | reverse complement strand
CACGTTCTTGCCTCGACAAACACATTCAAACTTCCACATAGTAAATTTTTAAATAACAGCACACAAACCCCACATGTGAACCCACATAAGCCCCTAACAGTAACTCACACCCACTGTGGAACACTCTCCAAGGAGCAAGCCGTGGAAACAAATGGAACACGGGAACAATGCTCACATCAACACATCAGAGCAGCTTTTAGTTTCAGTCCTCCAGTTGAGCTTCAAGTCGCCATTTTTGTAAGGTCAGTAAACCCGAGTTTAACAGTAATCGTTACTCTTACAAAAATGTCATTTAAGCTTTTTACCTACATCTGATCACAGGATATGAGTAGTTACGGAATAAAATAACAACATTGATTGTTTAATAGCGTGTTTCAAAACCAGCTGCTAAACAAGAGATAACATCAACCTTCCTGCTCCCGGGTTACATGCTAATCTCAAACTTGCAAACAAAGTGAGAAGTGAGTGGATGACAGACTTACTATTAACGTCATCAACAGACAACATTACATGAATGTTTTGAGTCTGTTTGCTCCTTCTTCTTCTTGGCAATCAAACAGAACAGTATCAACAGGCTAGGAGAACAGTTGGAACAAGCACAATTAAAAAAAAAAAAGTTAACTTAAAGAATAAAACAATCAAATTTTTGCAATGGGGATCATCTAAAACAAATTTGAGAATAAATGTGCAAAGTAAAGCTCTTTTGTCCTGTTTGATGTTAAATTACTTGGGATCTGAAAGAAATATTTAAAGCAGAATTTAGAAAACACTGGATTTTCATAAATATACCTTCTATTTAGTTCAGTTATACTTATCATTGCTACTGTTACATAAGAATTTGACTTAGATGAGAACAACAGTATGTGGACTAAAGACATGAATGAAGTCTGTCTCATTTAAGCATGAAACATCAAATCAATAACATGGAAAATCTGTTCCATCAAAAAGTCTGATGATTATTTTCTGGAGTTGTTCGCCAGTTATTTTAAGCACTGAAGGTGTAAATGAGAATAAAACTTAACTAAACCAACTGTAATGATTACCTTTTATGAAAGCAAAATGTGTGAGCCACTGAAGCCATCAAAGGCTTTAATATTCACCTTTTAAAGGTGTCAGATGGCAGCTTGTTTGCCCACAAAGGACATTTTTGTGATATAGGAAATGACAGGGACAGTAAGAGTGTGCCAAGGTGAGCCTTTGTGAGGTCTTGGTAGTGAAACAAAACAACAACAAAAGCTATTAGGGAAATTTAAAGCCAAGGCGTCATGGTTACAAGGTGTCCTTCAGGCTGTTCATATACCAAGTCGCCAAAGTTTTGCCTTATTTGCACACCTGATTTGGAATAACCAAGACAGGAAGCAATTCAGTAATTGACCAAGTGGTCACTATTATTTATAGCTATATGACTTCACCTTTAAACGATTTGGACAGAAAAACAAAGTGACTATTGCATTATTCCTTGCTTAAGATTTCAAAGTTAATTAGATCAGATCTCAAGTGCAAACTGCAATTTCCTGTTGCAGTGTATTTAATATCAATCTCCTTATTTTACGTGGCAGACTGAAAAAGATCACAGGCGCTGTCGCCATTGAGCAAGCAAATATGTTTCATTTGCTGGAGTCAAGCCATGTGCGGCATTTACCTGAAACAAATAAACAAAACCGCATCTAGGCTGCGAGCGACCTACTTTAAAATAGCCTGAAACAGCCCGCTGAAACCACAACTGTCTAGCTGGGAGCTAGCTTTGAAGGTTCTGAAAAATTATGAACTACATGTGACGTCTCTTTGTGGTTCTACCGATCCACGTAGGCAAAGACATCACTCTAATATCTAGACATTGGTTAACCACAAATTTTAAACGGAGCACGCGAGAAAGAGACGCGTATGTAATGACACAGACCTTCACGCATTGGAGGAAATGTGTTCAAATCCCAAACTATAACCTCATACAGTCCAGTTCTGTTCTTTCATTTGTCGACCATCATTAATGAGTCTACTTTTACTTTTATGATATTCATAGTAGTAATTTCATGGTACACAACATTAACGTTAAAGACAGAATCCACAAAGAAATCTGTTTACTTAGTAGTGTAAATCAAAACCTCAACCAAGACAAGAATACATTAAGTAAAAATGAAACCTTCTAGTGTTGGTGGGTGACGATTAGAAAGCTAAATTAACATTAAGTGCCGCCATATGCCACCAGGAAGTAAAGGAGGAATTTAAATACTTGAATGGCATTGTCTTTTTTGTAGGCCGATGTTCATACCATGGATGCTGTAAAAACTGCGTACCAGAGAGCCCTAAAAGCTCAAACCTAAATATTAGTACTTAACACACTTTATTATTATACTGCATGGTTTACAGTAAACTGAAATGTCCAACTAAACATCACTTTGTATATTTATGATCCCGTTTTCTTTGACTTTCCAATCCGGATACTGGAGTTAGTGTCTCAGCGAGCTGTATGTATCCAAAATGTTCATGTTTTTAGTGGAATGATAAAAGTAATATGGCTCTGTGTGTGACACAGACTCAAAGCTTGTGTAATTCTAGTATGGTATTACTCTATTACTCAGCACTAATTAGCAGTAATGTGCAGCTATGCGTTGCTAACCAAGCTTTCTAGCATTAGTCGATAACTTGGCACTCCAGCCAAAAGTTAACCTAACATACCAGTGACATCAAAATCCACTTTCTAATTTTTTTATTTTTTTATTTTTTTTTTAAAACAGACACAGGCTACAAGGAGACGATCCCCAGTGGCCACCCCAAAAAGGAGCATGTGACGGGTACAGTCACTTCAGAAGCTCTAAACCCCATCATGAGAGCATGTGGTGAAGCTGATAACTGTTTAACCAAAGAGGAATAGCAGTCTTAAGCCTACTCTGAGAGCTGCTCCTTGCTTTGTATTTAAACTCTGATTTTCCACTGTGGCTAAAATACTTATCTCCTCTAGGAATCAAATGTATGTACTGCAATTTGGCGTTACTCGGGTAAAGGTTCAGAGAGGGCTGGGACCTGGGTAACCTGTGCTCCTCCCCTCACCTCTCCTTAGTGCCTTTTCTCCTCCTCTTGCTTTCATACATTTCACTTGTTTTCTCTTACCTATTCTGACACAATCTCTGCGTTATTTCTTAAATGGAAAGCCAGAAACCTTAAGAACAAATGGACAGCAGGCGAATTAAGTGAACATAGATGAGGAGGTGGGAGGTCAGTAACTGATTGTCCATCATTGATTGTGTCTATGCTGCTGCAGGAGTGGCTGTGTACACTCCACCGGCCTGAAGAGAGACAATGGGTGGTATGCCTGCGATGTTGACATGACTTTTACCTAGGGCTGTTCGATATAATGATATATATCGGATGACGATATGAAAACGTCTATCGTTGCACATTACACTATCGTTTGTTTCGTGGTGTCGCAAAATAAACTGCAATATTTTTGAATATTTTTTTCATTGTTTTGATGGCCACCACGTGGATGCAGACACACTAGCATGGCTGATGAAGATGAGGCAACACCAGGTAGCTCCACATAGAAGGACCTTGTTCCTAAACGAGGGGCTACCTCTGTAGTATGGAGATGGTTTGGATTTGAGCAAGCATGCAGAGCAGTTTACAACTGAGAGGCAAAAAAAGAGCCGGCAGGTGCTCAAAATACACCACGGACTCAAACCTTAGAACAGGCTTTTCCAGGTACAAAATTCCCGGCCGAAAACATTTCACACAAGTTGAAATGCCTCGTTTATATTACGAGTGTAGGGCCAAAGTAGAGGATGAAGTCCGCAACATTGCATACTACGCTGCAACAACGGATATGTGGACGAGCCGCACAACGCATCCTTACATGAGCTTGACGGTGCATTTCATCCGAGACTGGACTACTCTACAGTCGATGTTTGCAGACAAGTTATTTTCCTGATGATCATACAGGAGAAATGAGAGCCGGAGGCCTCGGGGAAGCTCTTGAGTCGTGGGGACTGCATGAGGATCATCTAGTGTGTGTCACTACGGATAATGCTGCAAACAACATCCTTGCACTTCAGCTGAATGAGTGGACACGCTTACAGTGTTTTGGTCACCATCTCCACCTAGCCATTGGTGAGTGTCTATTTAAACGGGCATGTTAAAAGCTTGGAAGATAAATTGCTACCACAACAATTTGCTTAAGGCATAATTTTCCCTGCAGCGTTTGCTGTCAGCGTTAACCTCGTTAAAATTACATTTACGCCACAACCGCATTAACACGGGCAAATCTCCGTTAACGAGTTACCGCGGATGGCCCCGTGCTTGGGGCTGGACGACGTCAACACATTAGCGCGGTCCAGCCCCACACATGGGGCCATCCGCGGTAACTGTATATAGCAGTATTTTATATTGGGCCTTTAGTAATTTGCTTTTGAAAAGTGTTTTATATTTGATACATTAACATTTTATGTTTACATTCTAAGTCAAACATTTGCTCAAATGTTCTAAATAAAAGAACAGAAATGATTACAGATTGATGAGTACTTCTCATTTTTGATTTTTTTTAATTTAAATGAAAATTGATTATATAACTATTCACTGAATACAAAGAAAATGTACTATATCATGATATGAAAATCGGGATATGAGATTTTGGTCATATCGCACAGCCCTACTTTCACCCATTAGAACATCAAGAATGACACCTAATGACTGCATTATAAAGAAGCCTTAAGACCTTTCATTACTGTTCTGGCTTATACAATGGGCTCAAAAGCATCCAGCAAGCTCACATACACTCACAACATATATTCTAAAACAGAAATCCTTTATTTTGCCTTTTATTTCTAAGCCGAAGATCACCAGCTCAGACTAGCGTCTCATGATAAGATGAGAAAGGTTTCAAGGTTTTCATGCTTCTGGAAACAATTCAGAATGACAAAAAAAGAAAAACAACTCAAAGCCCAAATAATCTCATTTAATGAAGGGAATGAGAAAGAGGAGTAACACATAAGCAGTGCTCTGTCCCAGCAAGAGAAGGAGAAATCTACAAGAATAACAGACAAAAAACAAAGGAGATGGTTAGAGTGGGGTGTAAATGTGGCCTGGTACTAACACAACACTGAAACTATAGTCAGAGTCCATGGGGAGAGAGGGAGGAGGAGAAAGGATGGGTGGGTGGATGAGTTTAAATGAATGTGGAAAGAGGGAATTAAACATTTGTTGTTGTGAGGGGCACAAAGGCTTATTATATATGCCCTTATGTTACAATAATGGGCGCACACATTAAATCAAGGCCGACAAGGATAACAAGATCGGCATATGTGCAAATGAATCCTCCTTTAAAAGCCTGATTTCAGAGAGTTTTTCCTACTCTTGGCTCTGTATGAGCATGAGAGCGGATACAGCAACAATGCCACCAACCTGCAGAACTCAAAACAAAACTCAAAACATTCATTTTTCCCTTATTTGACTTTGATTTAGTGACTTTTCCAGTGAAACCCAAACAAATTTAAAAATGCGATCCACCCCCCGCCTCGTTGAACTGTACGTACAAGTTTCCATCACTCGGTTTTATTATGGTGGATTTTATGGCTGGTGATAGGGCGCATGTTGAAAGTAAAGGTAGGGGGGAAAAATTCATTTAGAGCAAAGGTTGTATTCTTGTCCTCCCCTGGGAGTGTTTATGCAAGCATCATGGCTGGCTGGTGGAGGGGAGATTTTGTGATTAAAAGATCTGGCATGGTTGGAACAATGATTAGGTCATCTCCTTTGAACCAAACAATATCTTTAACCATAAAAAATGGATACAAGTTTCTCACTGGTACTACCTTTGGTTCAGTTCAATAAAAGGCAACATCTGCCTTTTGTTTCCACCAAATCCTGCTTTTCCAGTTTACTGCTGTTAAATTTCATGCTACCTTCTATAAAATAATCAGCAGTATAGTTTTAAGGGACCCCGATACTCTTAATCACAGCTCCATGTAAATTTTAAGGTAGATTTGTTCAATTCACAGTACAAAATAACCCCGCCATTTACCTTAAACCGGGCATCACTGCAGCCAATCAGGTTCATCTACTGTCCAAAACACATTTTAGCACCTTTTCATTTAAGACAATTATTTTTGGGATTGGCTCCCCTTTGCAAACAGAACAATAAGTGGGCAGAGCTTCTATGCTAACAACCAGAAATCAATGACATCATATAGAGCCAACAGCAGAACAAACCTTATAACAGCATTTTCAGAGCACTCTGAGGCCTGAAAACATATGCCCACCTCACAATCTGAAACTTTGGCCATTTTTAGTTTGAGGCAGCGCCGCTGTAACAGTATATACATATATATAACAAAGGATAGGTCCCCTTTAAGGCAGCAGATCCACAGGTCAGCTTTTATAACCTCTCTGGTTACAAAGCAGAAGGAGGAGGGCGAGTTAGCGCAATTGGGGTGGCTGATGGGGTTTATTACCTCCATAAAGACGGTATAAAGATTAACCAAGATATACCCTAGAAAACCTCTGCCATCAAAAAAAATTAAAGATATAATATTTATTAATGTTTATATGTTCTTAAATTTTATGACCTTTCCCGATTCTGGAGCAGACTCTAAACCTGTGCACAGATAAAACAGACTTTGTTCCATTTCGCATTACACATCAGGCAAGTCTGAACAGAGCATGCAAAAAATAAAAATGAGAATTATTGCCGTGGAAATAAAATGGTAAATGGTAAATTACCCCAAAGCGCTTTGCACTACATTCAGTCATCCACACATTCACACACTGGTGATGGCAAGCGTCATTGTAGCCACAGCTGCCCCTGGGTGTGAGGCTGCCAGACACTGGCGCCACCGGTCCCTCTGACCACCGACCAGTAGGCAACGGATGAATTGTCTTGCCCAAGGACACAACGACCGAGACTGTCGGATCCGGGGCTCGAACCGGCAACCTTCGAATCGAATTAAAGGGTAGGTAAAACACTGTGCGCTCCACATATCTCACGATCGACAATACATTCGACTTTTGTCCAATATGGGGACTAAATGTTTGAGGGCAACCTGGAAAAACCTGAAGCGGAACCTGATAAGCGAGTAGTTTATTCTGAAAAACGGTACCTGTAAAAAGAGCTTTGTGACCATTGTGTGGGTGTGTGTTTGAGCATGTATGTGAGGGCGTGTCAGGTGCCGTTGCCTAGTAGAATACATGTGTAAAGGCTGAAGTTCAGCAGAAGGTTTGATAACACTGAAAAGGCCGTGAGCTCTGAATCCTAATGATCACTTATCTGCAATCGCTCACACATTTTACAGAAAACCTCAAGTAAATTATTTACTTAATAATCCAATAGGAATGATCTCATTAATGCATCAGATTTTAAACAGGGACACGGGATAAAACCTGTGACCAATCACTACATATGTCAGTGTTTTGTTTTAACAATGGGGTCAGGAGCCTTTTGCTAATTCATAAGCCTGTTCCTGCTTTTTTAGATTTCATAACAGTGACATCAGTGTCAGCCGGAAGATCACATGAGTTTCTGTGAAGGTTGAATGCATTTCCATCTCTCTCTCGCACCACACACACACTAATATGAGGAAGAGAGCGCTACATACAGAGAGAAGTGCACAGTCACCTCTCCTCTTCCATGAATATAGAAACAGCTGCACCTGCACCCATTATTTATATTACTCAACAGGCATCATGCACTGCTGAAATATCTTACCGCTCCCAAATTAGCCAAACACACACCAGGATTAGGTAAGTGTGGCCAAACCCTCTGTCCTCAGGTGCATTTGTAGGTCAGAACTCTTCCTACTCTATGCATCTTTAATCCAAAGTCTATAGCTCAGATACTGGTTTTGGTTGTGGATCCGCTCTGTGCCTATCCATTTGATTGAATTCTCTGCTGTTCCATGTTTAGTTCATTTAGAAAAGCTGAAATATGGGTGAAACACAAAAAAAAGGACCATCGACAGAGCTCCTTACAGTCTCCTCCCCCTCTCTCTCTTTTTACGCTTAACACTTCCTATAAAGCTTCCAGTTCAAGTATAGTCAGATAACTGGCTGTTGTCAAGTGGATTAAAGAATTCTCCTGTCTTGTTTGCTGCACCTCGGTGTATATTTAGAAGGTGCAGGACCAGTGAAATGGAGAGCAGGGGAGTGGAGAGAAGCTGTAAATGGCAGCAAAGCATGACAGAGACTCACACACTAAGCTGAAATAAAAACTAGTACATACAAGTTGGATTTTTTTAAAAGAACAAAAAAAAAAACACTGTTCTTGTGTCTTTGTCAAATAAATGTTTATTTATCCGGTGCTGTTTGAGTAAAACCTCAAAAAACTATAGCAACATCTTTGTGATTAGGGTTTTACCTGGTTAGGAAAAATGTGAATTAAAAAAAAAAAATGCAAATAGGAGCACTAAGGCTGCTGACTACTGACACCACTCCTCTCTCCTTGTTTTCTTTGACAGAAAGACCTAAACAGAAAATAAATAAAAAGAAGTCCCTGTCATCACCTGCTTTAAAAAATAAATAAATACAAAAAAATGACACAGTGTAAACAACATGTCAGGTGTACAATGAATACGCAGGTTTGTACTGTACCTTCGTCTATTTGTTTAACGATGGAGGAATCTAGAAAGTCAGACCTTGTGCGCAGAGGCGCACATATCCTGCATGAGGTGGGGGGGGGAGAAAATGACGGTGATTGGAGAGTGGGTGAGGGTGATGAAGCATTACTGTATGTGCGTGCGCGCGGACGCGCATTGATTACAAGATTACTAAAAGAACCAGTCAAACCTGATTGCACAGCACTCAGGATTCCACCCTCTCCCTGTCTCTGGCTATATCTGTGCAAGAATCAAGGGCTCTGTAGCTAGCCAGCTTCTCCATATAGTGTCATGTTCCCACACAGACAAATGTGAACGAGTGAGCTAAGTGTCATGCAAGCACAATGCAATCTCCATTGCCATGTTGTTATGCTCTTTATGCCATTTTTTGGACCATGGAACACAAACAATGAGCAGACCTAATCTGAAGGCCCTCAATCATAAAATTACAATTAAGGGGAAACTAAAGAGGAAAATTACAATTAAAATTTCAGGCTATAGAAGGTATTTGACTCCTTAAGCTACATTAGACACGAAGGCAGCAAAACATTTGTGTCCATTTGCATCAATCTATAGAGGAAGCGTCTCCATTCATGTAAAGACAACCAAATTTCAATAGCAGGAGACAGTTCGTTGGTAATGGATCAGAACACGGTGAAGCTCTCAGGCTTTCTGTATTGCATTCAAATATTTATTCACCTGCAGATCTTTTATTTTTTGTTTGTTTTTGTTTTGTTTTGTTTTTTTAAATCATTTGCTCAGTTGTCATGTACATGTGTGTGATTCATTCTTCTGTCCTCATTCGTTTGGGGACATAACCTGGTTAGATATGCATTCATCACCTGTTCAGGTCATTTTTATTCATACATTAACCCTTAGAGTTGATTAGATTTCAGCTTTAGTGACATTCAAATCCATTTTACTGGAGCTACATCACTTTAAAAAGATGCTGATGAATATCAAACCAATATACCAACATGTCCCCCACCCCTTCCACCACTCTGATCTACAGTGTTATTTTTACATTGGCATTATTGTTGTGTGAGCATCCTGTTGCAAAAAAAAAATATATATATAGAAAAAATTAAAAAATGCCAAGTTGTAAATAGACAAAACAGAAATGGTGACATGAAAAACAAACAGCTAAGTCCCTGCGTTTTTCTAATGCAGCAGCATTTGAAGCTGACACTTTTCTAAATCACAGTGTGAAATAAGGTTTGAGGTCAGCGAAGTAGGTCGACTATATTAACACGACAGTTCAGTTATGGATGCATACGTTCCTGTGCACGTGATAGAGAAAATCAAAGTAAGTTGGGAAAGCAAACTTGTTTATATCTGGATTGCATCCAGATATTGCTATTTGAGGATTACGCTACAATTTTCTGATCAATTCTTTTGCATCTTTATCCCAGACCTCAAACTTCTGCAGAGAGCTGACTTCAATTTTTGTGTCAGACGAGGCTGGATGTGACATGACGGTGGTGGTGGTGAAGAAAAGAGGTCTTTGAATACAAACCAGAGTCCAAACAGTAGTTTTCAGATGGGGAATTAGCAGAAGTTCAGCCAGTAGCGTGACTGTCATTTACACCCCACCCCCAAGTCATGAGGCAGTGCGCTGTACATTTTAGAAGTCTGTTATATCCTGGAGAAAAAAAAGAAAAGAAAAAAAAACCCCTATCTGAAGTGTAGTGCATGTCATTGTTTCACAAGTGACACAGTACACTGAAACCTCATCTCTCACCCAACTACCCAGATTTGTCTCTCTTTGACTTTGTTCTGACAATCAAGTCAGAGCCGTTGATTTGACAGGCCCATCACAGACATACCAAAGAAACACTGCTAAGAGCAGAGCATAGAGAGAGTCATCTGGGGAAGAAAAAAAAAAACATTACAGAGTTGAACAAGAAAAAGTTTTTAACTCCAGGAATTTAATGACCACACCTCTTATTATTACCGATACTCTCCCCGGGCCACAGGCCTAGCAGCTTTCTCCTGTATTTTTACTCAGGTTTCCAGCCTGTGCTGCTTAATACATTGTGACCATAAGCAAGACACAAGTCCAAAAGCTAGGAGCAAATTCCCCAGATATCCAACACATTTATCTCTTGCTCCCACAAACCCTTTTACCAGACACTAAGATGCCGCACACATTTCACTGCGATCCCCAGAGAAAAAGTTTGTCTAGAGACCTTAACCAGAGTCTGATGAGCAGTCACTTTGTACTGCGCACAAAGTGTCCCCCTTCAGTAACACTTTCTCTCCCTGAAGACGATACTGCAAATTCCTTCTGGCCTTTTAATCTCTTGTACCTTCTCTGGGTGTGTCTGAAAGTCTTGTCTGTTTCTCCCACACCTTCAACTGTTTGTTTTTCCTGCAACAACACACCTGTGAGCATATGTATGTGTGTCAATGCGTTGGGCTCTCCCCCTGAGCTATTAGCCAACCTGTTGCATCCACCAAATCTGTATACACATAGCCCCACCAAGGCCTACATGCTGTAAAGAGTGCTTATATCACTGTGTAAAGCTACAGAAAGAGGTGGGGTGGAAGGCATTTTAATGACTAATACCTCTCAGTTAATCATGACAAATAAAACTGCAGTTTTTCCCACTATGTGGTGGTATTTAACTACTTACAGTTTTTAGTACTTTTAAACCTATAAGGTCAACCACGTATCCCGATATCAGTGTGTATAAACACGTAAATTAACATTTAAAGAATGCTGTGGTGAAATGCATCAATAAGAGGCTGGCAGGCTTTGGCATCACTCCTGTGGGACCTTTACCTTAATCTTGCAGGCATACGTTTGTTCTCATCTCCTCTGACCATCCGCCTAGTGCAGCTCCCACTTGACCCCCACCCTTCCTCAGGTGTTTGTAGCCACCAGAGGCCTGCACCTGAGCACTAATTGCTGCGTCTGCAGTCTCTATAGCAGCAAAGGTAAACAATGTTACTGGTAATGTATCACCATGGCGATAACGGAAGAGCAGCTCTTAAGAGTTGTAAAAGAGGTAATTCGCTTGTACAGCTTTCTGGGGAGAAAAGCAATGACACAGGTCCTAGAGAAGAGTGAAAAAAAAGAAAAGAAAAAAAAAAAGGGACAATGTAGGTCGAAGGACCTGCTCTGAAGGACAAAGTCTTTAATAAACAACCGTTTTACTGCTCTGAAAGTTGGAGGCCACACACATGTGGCAGTTAGCATGTTTTAATACAGATATTAAAAGGTAATATTTCGATCAGGACCTTCCCCATCTCACTCTCTGTGCACTCCAATAAAAGACAATCCCATCATTGAGTGGGGAAAGACCCGTGCACACTGCATTCCTGCGATCCACCGGCTCGACCTGGACACCCTCCAGAATTCAGTCCACAAAACTTAACAGCCACCATCATGGCACGCCCTAGTTTACTCTTAATATTCATCATCACCCACTCAAAACGTACAAAACTAGGCTGTTGTACTCCAACGCTGCTCTTCTACGTATGCTTACTCCATACATCTATTGTTCATTTATGTACACAATCCCGTCATTAGAGATTCACATTTAACAATACAGCTGCTATCCTTAAAGTTCATGACTATGCAGCTCCTTTTTCCTGTATGTCAGGAGTTTACATGCCTGCTTCTGTTCACTTTCTGCTGTTTACAGAAAGAAAAAGTGAGACAAACAAGCTGAGTAACACAAAAATGGAAGGAATGTATCCAGCACTTTAGGGGCAGGTATTTCCACATACTGTCCAGAGGCTGATAGGCAGTGCTGGCTCGGTTCCTTTAAGACAACAGGGGCAGGGTCACAGAACAAAGGTGCACCTGGGAATGAACGTGCAGTTCTGGAAAGTGCCAAAGTGGATATTGAGCAGGAGAAATTAAAATTGTTATGCGATTGCAGCGCTACTTTTACCCTGTAATTCAGTTGGTTCTGCCACAAACGGACACAAAAAAGAAAAAATCAAATATTGATGCCACCATATGTGCAAGCAATCTATGAAAACACTCCATTTAAGAGAGTCGTTTTCTACTTTTTGCTCTAAATGATGCACAGGATACGCTTACGGTGATGACCACACTCAGAAGCCCCACCCACCTGCTGTTCAAAACATTCTGTTTACAAAGAGCAGCCAATCAGAAGAAGCTTGCTTAAAAAGAAAGGATGCTTTTGTAGGAGGCAGAGCTGAAACCGCCTTTTTCAGACACAATGTAAAATGGAAAGGTTCAACAAGTCCGAGTTTAACATAAAGAAGGATTACTCTGAACTTTGAATCATGCAACGTTACTTTAGTAGAAGAACAAAACCAAAGAGCTTAATATGCACCACATCCCCGCTTTAATAACATGGGAACAACTTCATCCTTCAGCCTAGTCAAGTCGGATCTGATACGATACATTTTTCAAACATATATTTGGAGTAGCCTAAAACACTGAATAAAGGATTCTAATAGAGGGGATCACAGAGGTATTGATGGCGAGTGTCAGCAGGTTGTGTGGATAAATGGATTATCTGTCATGCAAAAAATTTAAAAAAATTAAATGAAAGCAAAGATATGGTCCTCTTTGAGAGGCATGTAGTGCTCTTAAACGAGGGTTATATACATTAACAAATTTGTACAGCAAATGTGACAAATAAAAGATTAAGATACAATATTATTTTCAGCTCGTCTGGAACAGCGACTTTATGCTGGTGACTTTTTATTTCCATATTCTCGTTTTTATTCTTAGACACGAACAGTTGAGTTATTCTGTTAAAGTAACACCATCTACTGCAACGTTACAAACCGGGAGGACAGATGACATTTGCATTAACATTTTATTAACAGCCATATCCACGAGCTGCTGCCTTGATGATAACTTAACAGGCAAGGTACTTTCTCATTTCCAGTGGTGGATCAGCACTAGATCTACAGCAGCATGACAAATCCTGGACTTCTATTTTTATGGTTATCGGGTAACTCTCAATAGATGTGTTGTGAACTGCTTCTGCTAATGAAAGGAGGGGCAATGTGTCAACTGGCGGAGGCAAAGGCGGCACTGTTGGCATCCATACTGTTGCAAATGACTACATTTAATACAGCAGTGAGTTTTAGTATACAAAAATCTTTTTCACAACTCGAGTTTAATGTTAAACCATCTATGGTTACACCTTATTTGAGCAGTTTATCTCAGAAGAAACTGCACTACTTCCCGTTTTAGTTTTTGTTGATCATGAAAAAAGTCATTTAATAACAATAATAATAATAATAAAAAAAAAAAAATATTTAAAAAGGTGCGCCTTTCAAAACACCCAAGGACACTGAACAGAGCAAATAAGACAGACATAAAAACAGGACGAAATAAGATGAAAGGAAGGAACAGGAAGAAGAAGAGAAGAGGAGGATGGGATGGAGATCTGTACCAAATCAGAGCAGTATGGTGGGAAGAGAGAATGAATAGACTTGTATGTATAAAGGAGGATTTTAAAATTTCAAACACCAGTTGTCAATAGGAGGAATGAACTACTATTACAAACCAGTTCGATTTGCTGATAGTGCAAACACTACCTAGTGTTTGATAGTAAACCTCCCAAACGCGTATACACATACACCCTCTGTCATTCACACACACCTGGGGAGAGCTAGTCCTGCCTCCTGCTCCGACTGCAGGCCAGCATCTACAATCTGAAGATCAACTCTTAACTGGCAGTTCTTAGCAACATCTCGAGCAATAATCTCAGGTGATCTTGAAATTTGAGTTTCTGAGGTGACGTGTAGAAGGAAAAAAAAATAGATTGAAAACAATTAGATTCTTCCTTCTCACTAAAGTATCCATACTTCCTACTACAAAATCATTGTTTCTAATCTTTTTTTCCCCCTCTCCTCTCTCTCTTCTAAATACTACTGCTTCCTTAAACAGCACACTCTACAAGCTCACAGCTTTCTAGATACAGACTTGCTTTTAGTCTTAGTTTTCCTATGAGGCAGTTTCCCCTGAGACAGAGAAGAGACTGTACTTCTTTCTACTAAGCAGGAAGTTAACCCTCTGCTCAGCAGCTTCTTCCCAGAATAAGAACTAGGAGCATTCTTATGGAGCATCAACCTCAAGCTGGGTCAAACATGCAGAACAAATGGTTTATTTACTGATGACTCAAAAATATAAAAGCCTTAATGGGAGTATTTTAGATGGCATCCAAAACCAGTGGCTCAATATTTAGAAAACCTTATCAAAGTTATGGAATAAGCGAGAGATCAGTTCAGCACTAAACTTTGTTTTTTTCTTTTACTGCAATGCTAATAATAATAATAATAATAATAATAATAATAATAATAATAATGCTGAGTTCAAAAGCTTTAAAGTCTGAGTGTAATTCGTGTTTCTGCACCAGTGATGTGAAAATGCCGGTTAAAGCCGTTATTAAATTATTAAAGACAAAAACAAAGTTTAAGGGAAACATTTGCAAGAGAGAGGGTGAGCAGTTTGTCAGCCATGAACAGAGAACAAAACATACAAGTGTGATCGTTCATTAAAATGACTGGAATATCCTGTTGAGTCAGTCGGTCATAAAATTCTGTCTTGTGACCAACGTGTTCACACTTTCAGAATTCGCCACCCATGGTAAATCAATAATTAGTCATCATTTAGAGAAGTAATCTAGTGACAACATAACCTACTCTTGGCCCTATATGATATTAAGAGCACTTATCATTAAGATCTGACCTGAGCTGACCTGCAAGCCTGATTTGTTTCTGTTTCTTATTCAAATTAAAAAAGGAATACATTTTTTGCTGTTGTTAAAATTTTATATCCCCCCCCCCTATTTTATAGGTTTAGTTTCATCTGACTCTTGATTTCTTCTCACATTTCTCAATTTTTTTTTAATTTATTTTCTTTTATCTAGAATCTGTTGTGAATTGCTTCTGCACTTCTGTAAACAGTTTACATGCAGAGTGATCTATATGTCAAGGGCTTTTATTGTGAAAGGAAGCAACATGAAGAAGCCTTGTTCGCCCTTGTGCAGAACAAATCCTGGTACCGAGCAGACAACTAAGCCCCACCCACATGCTGTTCAACCCTTTTTGGTTTGTGAGGGACAGCCAATCAGAAGAAAGCTGGTTTAAGTCTCATCCTCAAGGACATGCTAACAGGTTCTCCATACATCCAGTCACTGAGCTCCGTCCTGAACTGCATCCTAATGAGCCACAGTTTAAATCAGAAGTCTTGAAAAACTTGTTTTTTTTTAAAAAAAAACAACATTCTCTTGAAGTGACAACAGCAGCTAAGACAGAAAAAACCACACCAACGTCACAAACAGGTCACGTGAAAAGGTGTGAAAATTTATGTTGACATAACTGCCACGCAGATCCTCCATAAGCTGTAAGCAAATAGACATTAAAAATGACAAATTAAAGGAAAACCCCATACTCTTGGCCTCTACAGTGAGGGGATCCAGTGGTAGTAAAAAGGGGGCTGGCATTTTGAGGGTCAATCTGGCCGCTTTGTAGTCATAGCACCTTCACCCACACTTTTTCAGGGTGTGTCATGCACTCTTTTGTCAACCACATGTATGTGCAGACATCACGGCTGACAGACAAAGGGGTCCAAAAGTCATTTATTTTGTAGGTACAGCTTATCAGTCACTAACCCTCGAAGTCCCGCAGAGGGTAAGCATTTTGTTACTGCAGTTGTGTAAACTTTCCGCGCAGAGATGCAACCAACAGGCAAGGCCACGCGTGAGAGTGGGCAAGCCATGTAAATGTGAACGGTGTCTGCAAGAGATTTATGCAAACTCCCTCCTCACGCACACAAACACAGAAACCCGCAGGACATGGCTGCGTGTGGATTCATTTTACAGGGAGAGAAGGGGGCAAGTTTCCCGAGGTCTGTAGCCCCCCCTCTCCCGAGGACGAGACAAACCAGTTTCCTTCTCTCGCCTTCTTTCAGAAACACGCACACAGGCACAGGTCTTGAATCATTCATTAACACGCCTGACCCCTCCACACCCACCCCACCCGAGCTTACCAAAACCCCACAGGTCTCCCATGTCACCTGTTAGCCCCTCCCTCCTCCACATAGGGATTACACAAGCGTTGCTTTTTCCCTCACCAGCCCCTTACTCACTCCCTCAATCAATACCAGTTCCTCTTTCCTCGTTACCTAAAAGGAAAACGCCCAATAAAGTCAAATGAGAGTCGATTATACACCTGTTGCTCCAAGAGCCCGGGACTAGTTTACTTCCCCTATTGTATCTGGAATCAAATGAAGTCTATAAACCTCCTTTCAGTACAAAATGTGACACTGTTGAGAGCTTTTTAACGAGGTGTGAGCAATATTGATCTTACCTGGCA
>VUQR01026266.1:7156-18215 GCA_015108515.1 Hemichromis elongatus | reverse complement strand
CAAGCGCGCTCTAGTTTGAACGTTCACGGCCCTCAAAGCGGCCCGCATGCGCAAAAGAAGACGTTACACACAACGTGCTCTGTTTACGGAAGTAAAAATGGCGAACACAGTGCGGTTACAATACGACCCTAAAAGTTTAGCTTGAATAGAATTGTCTCCCCGTGTGCTAATCAAGTCCAAAACTTCAGTTTCTGTCCACTGACTCGCTCCGTCTCCAGTTTCCGCCGCCATGCTTTCTCTGACTTTCTCTTTCTTTGACTAAAAATCATAAATGTGAACCCTGTGGTGGCACTGGAGAAATCTCAGTATGAGGATCATCCTCTGGGGAACACAAACCTGAGTCAGCCTTTGTAACAGTTATTTAATAATGGCTATAAAAAGCCTGTCTTTGAATCCGCACCAATGGCCCCAGGTGCTATTGAGACCTGGGAGATCCACTGCGTGAGTGAAGCGCACGCATTCAGACAACCCTTCTAGTGGGTGCACACTCCTTAGTTTGCCTTTCTCGACTGACCCAGTTATGATCCTTCCATACAGCCAGATCTAGCAATTGCTCCAGATTGTAATAGAGTCGGCTTGACCTCAATACCGAAGCACAGAGAGAGAGAGAGAACTCGACTCAGACAAAATGTGAATGAGTAACTGACAGAGACTCTGATCCACCATGAAAAATCTCTCCTCCTCCTTTTTTCTTCCTCTAATGATTTCCCGACAACTACCTCGCTGCTTTGGTCACATCAGAGCTCAGAGATGGCATCTGAGTGAATAATAAGCAGGGAGCTGGTGGAACAGGACGGTCTAGATGTGGGTAACAATTAACCTCACTGGTTATGCACTGGAAACTTAAACTCATCATTCTAGCAGCAAAAGTCTTCCCTCTGCACTTTGTCTCAACTCGGCACGTCAAATGTTTCCTGAAACAACCCCAGACATTTACAATTTTAACAATTTTAGTTTCATGTCTAATTTCACTGTGCTTAGGTCTGTAGTTTCAGTGTGTGTGTCTGGTGTGGTCATGTTAGAGCCTGTGAGGCAAACATAGAGCACTGTGTTTGTACACAGCCGAGCATCACAACAGAGCTTCATGCTGACCCAGGCTTCCTGCACCAGTCTCTGAGCGTGCTCACAAAAGATGGGTCTGCCTTTGATGCGACGCATTATTTCTCCTTCTGGACTAAAGGGACCGATGAGCCCCGCCTACTTCAGTCAAAGAAATCATCAGAGGGGAGGTGAAAGAGATCTACAAACAACTACGTGTAAAGTATATTGTATATGTTGCAGTGTTTAATCTCGTGAACTCGTCGGTTAATGTTTGTTTTTCCACTCTCAGATCTGCTGTTTAATTCTGGCGTGACATCTGCATGACAGCTGTGGCTGCTCAGTGTCACAGTAAGTAAAGAAGATGCAGAAATCTCTCTGGCAGCATACTCCCAGCCTCCTTCATCGGTGTCAGTGAGATTCAGCTCAACAGGTCTAGAACATGAATCGAAATCACACTTAAAGCACAGTCTAAATAAAAGAACCAGTGAAAATTTGCTTCCAGCCAATTTTAAACTCTGAACCTGCTCTGGAGCATGTTTCATCTTCAGGATAAGTTGTTATGGTCTATGATCTGTTGAGGTAAAAGCCACTAGATAAAAAGCTCTGATTGTACGTTTGACACACTTCACTAACACATTAATGTTGCTTTATAGTACGCCAATCAAGTATCACATCCCTGCTGTCCTGTTCTAAGAGCCAGCAGTTTTTGAGTAAACAGCTCCAGACCTCATTCAGAATTTTGCCGTTTTTACAACATTTAAGGACTAGACCACACTCCATTCATCTTTTCTACAACTGCAGAACTGACTTTGTGCTATGCCCTTAAATAAATACATCTATCTATTTTTGGCTTAAAACACAATAGCGCAACTTGTCATGAAGAAACCGTTCATCATGTGTGGAATGTGGTAGAAAAGAAGCATAAATGTGTTTGCCTTTACTCGTTAGACCACTAAACACTTGTTCAGTGCAGAGTTGTTGGAGCCGACATTAAAGGCACCTCAACTCCTTCTTGTTTTAAAGTCGGGGATCTAAAAGTGGATTTGCTGACAGCTGTTGGCCTGCTGCTGTTCCCACTCTGGACTGTCTTTCAGAAAATGAAAAGACCGTTGTTTTGACTTAAAGTGAGAAATTACAGACTGGTAAGAAAACACTAAATGACTTCTCTAATAACTTATCATCATAACAGTTCCCACTAGAGTTGGATGATATGTAAAAATTTTTCAACCGACAATCGTCAGTCTAATAATCGACAATGGGCAATATATTTGTGCATGCGCAGACTTTTTGATATGTGGAGCGATGCAATCATGTACACATGTACAACACAGAAGAAGTCCAAACAAACAAAGTTGCCTATTTGGGATTTCTTTGGCTTTAAACCGGATGAAAAGGGTGCCAATAAAAAAGCAAAATTTTTTTTTTTCTCTTGACAGCTTCTATTAGCTCCATCATTATTAGCAAACTGACTCATATGCAAATAAATAAATAGGTAAAACAGTCGATATATTTGTCCAATCGGCCGACCCTAGCTCCCACTATCACTTCTGAATGAGTGTCACTGATTTACATAGAAAGGAATATGTAGCTGAGCTGGGAGGCCAGTGCAGGTCTACAGACACACACAGACACACAAAAGTTCCCACAAAACCTGTCTGAGAAATAATACAGTGACAAATATTTACACAACAAATTCATCTGACCCTCTGTCACAGAACAGACGAACAAAAGATACAGACCATGCAAACCTTTAACTGAACAAATAACACAAATTAACACACACACACACACACGCGCACACACACAGACAGTGCTGTGGTGACTAATTCACAGTGACTCATGCCATTTAACAAGTTATTAATACACAGCAGATAATAACACCGAGATCACCATGAAGTGATGTAAGCCAGAGCATTGCTGTCTCCAACATCCTTAGATTAAAATATAACATTAAACTCTGTCGTCTGTCAGGTTCACGCAGCTGCGTTTAGATAACAGCCACGCGCTCCACACTGAGCTGTGTTTGGCTCTCTGCAGCGAGTGTAAACTACATAAACATGTGAAACGAACTGCTCTCTGTCTACAACTAAAGTGTGTCTCTTATAAACGTAGCTCTCAAAACCACTGGTCACTGGATACAGTTAGCAGTCATGTTAATCCATCCATTCATTCTCTTTCATTTATCCTTATCAGGGTGACCGAAGAGGTGGAGCCTATCCCAGCTACCATGGGGCGAGAGGCAGGTTACACTCTGGACAGGTGGCCATTCTGTTGCAGGGCAACCATTCACACTCACATTCACACCTATGGGCAACCTAACCCCACTAACTGCATGTCTGGGAGGAGTGTGGGAGGAAGCAGGAGTACTCGGAGGGAATCCACACCAACACGGTGAAAACATGTAAACTCCACACAGAAAGACCCCAGGACCTTCCTTCTGTGAGGTGCTGACCACAGAGCAAGCAGTGCTAACCACTGCTCCCAGTCATGTTAGCATGGTGGAGCAGTTAAGCCCTTATGTTTCATGGTGAAGTAGCGAAAACATCCTCTAGTGGTTCTAGTAAACAACAGAGGAGAAAACCAACTAAGTGTCCTGTGTGGTTATAGAGGGAGGAAATGGATCTGGATCGATGGACACAAACAAACAAATTAATAACCTTAAACATGGAGAATGTGTGCGACTGATGAAGGACAGAACATTTCCAACTCAGTCAAACTGGATCACAGTTTAAGACCAGTAAACGTGCAGGGATGTAGCTCCAGTCTGAGACAGATCTCAGGAAAAAGGCAGAGGAGACTTTCCTTCAGCTCAGTGCTGCCAGCGTTGTCACGTTGAAGGTTATTTTGACAAAATGCAAACCTTATTTTTTAAGCTATTCTATGGAAAAAATGATCTCATTGACATTTTAATGTGAAACTAAGTGAAGTGTTTGTGAGAATGGACAAAATAAGTGCTGGTTTGCTGTGAGAAATGCGACAAATGAGGCGCTCTAATCCCCCGGTGGTTTATCGAGGCTGAGCTCAGAGAGTTTCCAATAAAGCTGAACGAACGTCTGCACATGAAAATCTGCACGTATGCCTGAGTGTCTGCAGGTGATGCATTCATAGAGACCATCTCTTCTGGTTTCACTCCATGTTTTGCTTGAACAGTAGATCATAGCAACATCACAGACGTTTTTTTTCCCCTATTTTCACCTTCGTGCCAATTGTTCAATAATGTAATTTACTGTATATCTGCCCATTTATGTTATGTTAACCATGTTTCATTAGTGCTAATTCTGGATAAAGCAGAACTGTCTGATTTAACATGATTTTTTTGATTTTTTAAATGTGACCATTTCATTATTTCTGCACAACCCGACAGCTTATATATGCATTTATTTTTAGTTAAACTTTAGTAATCAATCTTAACTATTTTTTTTAATTACTGCTGTTGTGTCATTTCGGGTGATTTCAAGACACAATGTTACAGTTTTGTTAATCTGCAAAACAACGGATTTTACTGACAGATGGTTAAAAATTGAGTTTTCACCATTATAACCTTTATAATTATAACATATATATAAAAAGTTAGCCTACATAATAGGATAAACTTCAATTGCTTGTTCGACATTTTAGATTTATACCGACTGACTAAATTCTTCCTTATAGAATGCAAAAAAATGCACTTTCTAAAAATGCAACATAAATAAGTTTCCTTTGTTGAAAGCCACAGAGTTGTTTCTGATTATTAAAGAAAGCCAAATTCCTCTGGGCTCTGCGTGCCTGTGGACTGAAACAGCGAATGTTATGACAATCACAGAGATAAAAAAAGAAAAACATATTGAGATAATTACAGGCTGTTGGTACGGTGTGATGAGCAAGCTGACAGCATCATTGTGAAGCTGCTGCCACAGCTCTGAGGGCTAAATTAAACAGAAAATGGAGGGGAAACTGCTCCAGACGGCAACATGTGAGTCACAGCAGGCTTTAAATACATACTTATTTGTCCTCCCTCCTGTGATTTCTGTAGGTTTACAGGATGGCTCGATGTTGCTCAGCAATCTGACAGATTAGCTCCCACACTTTCTCCAGCACTGACAGAACTCCTAACGCCTCAGTTTGAGGATTACAGCAGCAGGTCGGCGGACTGCGCTGTCACACTAAATATATGCGGTTCAGGGCGGAGGAAAAGAATCCGAAGCCCTCCCGAAAGTATCGAGGAAGTGTTTCAGCTGTAGAAGAAGCTGTCTAAGAACATACATGTAAAAATGAGCCATCTTTTTTTTAACAGAAACCACTTTAAAATTCTTGGATTCTCTCCCCATAAATCTATAATAATGCATGTATATGCATGTACATCCTTCTCTCACCCCAACCGGTGAGCAGATGGCCGGCCCTCCCTGAGCCTGGTTCTGCTGGAGGTTTCTTCCGGAGTTTTTCCTTCCCACTGTCGCCAAAGTGCTTGCTCATAGTGGGTCATTTTATTGTTGGGGTTTTCTCTGTATGAATTATTATAGGATCTACCTTACAATATAAAGCACCTTACAGCGACTGTTGTGATTTGGCGCTGTATAAATAAAATTGAATTGAATTTATACATATTTATATATAACATTTATCATAAATATAAAATTCTTTGCCTTCTTTATATATTACATTCATGTCATCGTCCCCCTGCAAACAAAATACTACCACTAAATACTCCGTTAGAAATAAAGTCCTCAAATATCACCGACACATCGCCAATAAACAACCAACAGTCTAACAGAAAACTTAAGTATCCACAAGTATGTAAACCATTCAAGAACCTACAAAATTATTTTGGTACATGAGACACAGAAATTACCAAGATATTTTTAGAAAAGGTCAGTCGTCCTTACTTGTCTAATATACCATTGAAGCTAATGGCATTACGACAGGAGAAGTGATCAATTACTATAAAAAAGGTCAACAAATGATTTCAGAGCTCACAGCAGACCCAACACAAAGACTCACTCTTAGTCACCGTGGAAACCCCAGTAAAACCTGCTGAGGAGCAGAAGGCCTCTGTCTCATTGAGCCGGGAAACAACAGTAAACACATGTGTTTGTGTGTGACTGTGAGGGGGTTCAAGAAGGACCCCCCACACTGATGAGTCTCAGAAAGGAATCTGAACTGCTTTTAAAGAGCATTAGCATGAAAAATGCTCCATTTCTGGCTGTGGGTTTCAGCTCCGTTGTGACAAAAACAAAAACAAAACAAGAGAAAAAGTGCTTTAAAAAACATCTCTTTCATGGCTGATGGCTCCTTTCTTTAGCTGAGGAAGAGCTTCACCGCTGCGTTTTACAGTCGGGGAGGGTCAAGCAAAGCAAAGAGATGGCTGAGCATCCCTCGTCTCTGGGGTTACCACGACGACGGGGACAGACGGTGACAAACAGAAACCTGTTTGTTAAATGTCACCCGGCGGTGTCGTCACCGGAGCTCCGGGCAGGTCAGGGGGTCAGGCAGAATGCGCAACCCGCAGAGAGAGCACCGAGGCCTGGCCACAGTCTGCGGGGAGGCTCGGTCAGAGAACCAGCTGTTTGTCTGCTGGACACAAATGATCCAGGAATAGACTTTGGTAGATAAAACGAAGTCGTTTTAATCACAACATTTAGCAGTTAGCTTCAGTTTAGTGACTCCGGGTAAGGTTTCTGCATCCCTTGAACTCAAGCCGAGGCGTAATGTACAGGGAATCGATTGATTTGTTAGCTTTCTGCTCATTTTTTGCACTTAAATATTTCAGATGATCACCTACTATCAGATAAGTCTGGATCATTGTTTTCTCCCCAATAAACAAAATCATCATTTGTATTTACAACTCATTTTTGTGTAATATTAAAAAAAATTGATAGTGTATCAAATGTGCAAAAAGCCAAGAAATGAGAAGCTAACACAGGCGCCTTGACATTAATGATGTGTTTACAGTAATCACACAGAGGTTGGACAGGTTCTTTTAAATTCAAAGAAACTTTCTGACACATGTTTTTAAGCTGCTTGGTGGTTTCCAAGGGTGCAGATCTGACCATGAGACTGTGCTGGATTCAAAATAAATCACAGGTTGTATAAGCTGTGTACTATGTGCACCACTAAGCAGCAAAATAAACTAATGCATATTGAAGCATATCTGCTAAAAAGTGGTACAATATAAGAAAAAGATTTCATTCAGACCACAATCAATACCAAAGCAAAAACAGACAATCTTACAAATAAAACTCGACTCTGAAGTTTGAACATTATTGGAGGACTGTTGTGTCTAAAGAAAGGTCAAAAATCAGGTGACACATGTTGTTATATAACATAAGATTTACAGATTTCGGAACGGAGTCTGGTTTAATGACATCTTCCAAATAGTAGATAAAGTTAAAGAAACATTGTGGTTTAAAAAAATAATTAAAAAAAAAAAACTTAAAGATATTAACCAAAGACTTAAATGTTGATTTTTTTGGTTTCATAATTTTATATAAATTGAAGAGGTTTTGTTTATATACCAGTGGCTGCTAGGTGTACTGATGTGGTAGGCAATCGTATACAAGTTGCTATAAAATAAATATTTATGATATTTATTTAAAACAAACAGCTGCAGATTTTGTCCATTTCCTCACAGAAAACTATCAAATGAAGGACACAAAAAGCACGTTCTAGACAATTAATCACAAAACAAACAGTTTAATGATTAATGAAAGCAGCCAGAGCCACAGCACATTACATTTCACTGTATTAAAGAGTGACAGCACTCATGGAAAAGCACCAGCAACCACCAGAAGGACATCATCTGTCACGGCAGTTATGACTACAACAATAACAGCTTTAGATCTATTAGAAGTATTGCAGTAGGAGCAAAGCATTATTGTATTACAGCATATTCATCCTAAGAAACAGCAGCACTTTAACCTCACTGTCACTACAGCAACATTATAGAAATATTATGGGGCATGAGCACCACAAGTGCACTGCAGAAAACACTTTAAATACTGAACCAATACCACAGCAAAGGCAGTATCTCTGTACAGTAGACCCACGATCAACTTATCAAGGATACTAACAGCACAAACATGATGAATAGTCCAGAAATCTCACAGCATCAGCAGCAGAATACCGGTAAACCCCAATAATAACAGCTCAGTCCAAAGAATCTCACCCATCAGTCTACCTCGAAGCCGGGGGTCGTTTTAGTCTAAGGTCACAAGCAGCCAGTTTAACGCAAGCGTGGGAGGAGCGGTTAACAGTTACAAACAGTTACATTTAATGAAACACACACAGGATGAACAGCCTGAGGGGGGAAAGTTCCGTTTCAATAACAGCTCTGCATTTTTCCACATTTCATCAGCTGACTGAACAATGTGTGCGCAGCACAGTTACAGTGTGAAGGCGTAGGACACTGGCACCGCAAAGGACTTTGGCTTCTCTGTGAGGTGACATGTATTTTAATGGAAAGCTGCTGTTTTCACATTTTTGACACCTGCTCCAAATGATTACGCGTAAGCTGTGAATATATGAGATTAAAAACATTAATGTCGGTGTGAGTATCACATGTGCCGGAACACTGTCAAGTTTAAACACCACTTAAGTAATCATTATAGGAGTATTACGCCGCTGGTTGGTTGTGTCGATCCAAGAATTTACAGAAATTTGCATGTAGTCTGGTTGGCGCAAACCGCCCCCGTGTTAAACAGCTCGTCAGCCTGTCAGATAACTTATGTTCAGCGCTGAAGTTTATTGGGAAACTGAAATCAACTTAGCTCAAAAATAGAAACAAGGGGTGAATTTTCTGTTAGTAAAAACTCACTGCGCGTATCCTGCGGCGCTGATGCTCCCGTTAGAAAACGGCCAAATATTCAGCAAAGCGATATTAACTGATCCCGCTCGCATCCACATGAAGCGCGTAGTTTGCAGCCAAGTGCTGGACTAACAGAGGAGGCGAGAGGAAAAAGAGGAGAGGTGGGAATCCCAACCGCTGCGCATGCGTGTTTACTCAGGTGAAAGGGAAAGCTCTGTGTGTGTGTGTGCAGCTCAGATAAGCTCAAACAGCCCCTCCCTTGGCAAACAGTCAAGCTCCCCTCCTCGTGGTTATGCTTATTTATGAAAAATAAATAAAAACACATCATATCAGTGTCAGGCAGCTTTTTTCCGTGAGTTTACGTTTGGTTCATTGAACTACCAAATTCATGGTATACTGCCTTAAATATATCAAATATGACTGTATTTTCCGAATTAACCTGCTTTTACTCTAATAGCCAGCAGGGGGAGACTCTTCAGGTTAGAAAACTTGTAAAGAGGTCTGTGGATAGATGAAAGTACCTTAGACTGTCATTTATTTGAAGAGTTTATGGTTTAAATCGCTACATCAAAGCCTCGTTTAATAAAATGTGACAGTTATGAGCAACCTCCTCACTTTCTTACGGCCTCTGGATTTCTAGTTTCTTGGGGGTGTTTTAGGATAAAGGATTTTCTTCCTGGCAACTTTTATCCTGCTTTTATATAGAAAGTGTTAAGACAGTAACTTTTCTTCTAATTTCAAATGTGGAGGAATAACCTTCTGTGAGGGCTGACGAGGTCCACAAGCCACTTCCAACACGGCATCCACCTTTTTGCACCACCTCGTAGCAGTTAGGGGCTATAAAATATTATGCTTTATTATCCCTTTTGACCCTAATAGGGACCATCATTTCCAAAGCAAACCCCATGTTAGGCTGAACAACACTACAAATGAGTGACTGAGACTATAAACTCCACAAGAAAGTGTGGCTGAGGCGCCAAAGCAAGGAAGCTGAAGGCCTGCTTTCCCACAGACTTCTAATTCAATCAGACTTCTTTTTGCAACTGCAGGAGTTTCCCCCTAGTGGTCAGCAGAAAGAATACAGCTCCACAGGCTCTAATATATTTGCTTTGCTTTTCAAACCCACAATACTGTGTACACAGTACAAGGAAGTATAAATAAAGCTTTAAGCTTCAGGAAGTGCTTCACACACCACGCATGACTTTGAAGTTGACGGCTGGTCGATTCCAGGCTTCTGTTACCTCGGTAACCCTATAATGTTTTCAATAACAGGTTGGGTGTCAGTCAGTGATATGCTGCACTGTCATTGGTCATCACTTAAAACTCTCACCTCACTGTTGAGAAAAGTTGATCTGCGGCTCCACTGAGAGCGTCACCTGTGTTCAGTCAAGTGCATACACCACCAGCTGTCCACATTTCAGTTGGCACATTGTTTCATTACTTGCTTCTAGTCGTGTTTTCCAGACACTTTCTTTAGTGCTTTGTGTTCTTCTTGTTTAATTTTTTCCTCATGTATGACCTTTCCCCTGGATTTTTGCCCCTTGTAGGAAGTGTTCGCCTGTGAGCGTTTTGCTGTTTCAGGCATACTGCATTTGTGTCTTCTCCTCCTGTGAACACTTACAGTTATTTGTTAAGAGATTTCAGTCTGGAACTGACCAACGGATGGACGTTACCCTCCCTACAACAATGTGAAAACGTCATCACTAAACAAATATTAAACTGATACAAACGCACATCTATGTTAGAAAGACACTCCTTCAAATAAAGCAAAGCAGAGCCGGTGCGTTCTTCAGTCTTGACAAGTTAATCATCAAGTTTGTGGATGAACCTCTTAAAAAAAATAACTGGAACTGAGACGAGGAGGGAGCCTTTGTTGTGAGAAACTCTATCCCGCTGTTGAAATGTTTGGGAAAATGAGCCTGGATGCAGGAACACACATTCACAAACTCACCCAGACAAACAGTAGAATCAGTTTTGTGTGCTGGTGTTGCCAGGTGAGTAATTGCCTCTCTTTAAAGCAATCAGAGCAACAGAACCACAAACAGAGCAGGGTCTTATCCTAAAATCGCTTCGCTGATCCCCTCCATTTAAAGAAGGAATCACAACACTGCATACTAATCCACCCTGCTTCAAGTCTGGTCCTTTTATTATTGGAAAACAACTAAAATAAGACCGTGGACACTTAGATTTGATGTTTTAATGCTTCTTGTTGCTGGGGAAGTTGAGGAATGTCAGGGG
>VUQR01026258.1:0-17240 GCA_015108515.1 Hemichromis elongatus | reverse complement strand
CCTTTTTTTTTTTTTTTTTTAAAAAAAAAAAAAAAAAAAAAAAAAAGCAAACAAAAAGAACGAGTTTTGCTTTGGCATGCCAGAATGAGCCAAGCTACTTTGTGACCTGTGAAAATCCTATATAAATGGTTATCTAATGGAGTTGCTTTTAGATGTATTGCTAATCTGTGTAAATTCACAAATAAAACTGTATTTTAAGAACCTGAAGCTCATTTTTTTCCATGTTTGTGCATCACAGTCCATATCATTCTTCAGCTTTAGTTTGACATAATCCATACACACTCATTTACTTCATGAACTGAGTAGTTTTACTAGCTTAATGCTGCATTTTCATGAGGTTTCTGTATTGTAGAACGGCCTCATGGAAGAGGAAGACGTGTGCTTACATACAGGATGCTGTGTTGAGTGAGCATGAGTGGGTGTGGTGGGGGTGGGGACTCTGGTGCCTTTATCTTCAATCAAGGAGTGAATGAAAGTGAATGTATACGTATGCGCGTTTATAGTTCAAACTGAAAAATATGGCACTCTTTAAATGTGCTTACAATGATAATCATCAACAGACCCAGGAACCTCTGGAAGGTGGAGTGAACATATGCAAGGAGTCATAATCCCAGGGCTTTAAAAAGCAGCACTTTGTAAAGATTGTGTGTAAGAAAATCTTTCCGTGAAGGCTGTTACAAATTGCCACGTGACAAGCTATTGTTGGTGGTGTTCTAATTATAATCCTTGTCATTATTTTCACACGTGAAGTCTTATTACAATGGATTTCTAAGGTCGTTGTTCCCAACCTAAGGGTGAGGTGATCTGCAATTCACATGATGGAAGACGAGTAATTTTACTTCAATTGTTTAAATATTTTCCTCAAAACTACTGATCAATAACCATGACCATGCATGCAGTGACGATGCAGTCATATAAATGCATCACACTGTCCAAACGCATTCCCCTATAAAGACGATATTTGATGACCCACGTAGTGGTCTTAATGATGAGTTTTGACACCTCAGTATATGTGAATAAAAATATTGTTTTACAACCATTAAAATAGTTTCCAGGCTCTTCCAAAGGTAGCAACGAAGGCAGATTTCCCCCCTCACCAACTTCTGGTGCACACCTAGTCGATATGAATTGTATTGTTCAGAAAAGGACTTGAAGGGCTTACTCCTAGGCTGCTTTCAAGGGGTAAAGAGTTAAAAGAGCGTTCATCTTTATTATTTGAAACGCTCTTTCCCTCTGAAAAATGAAGCAGCTACATTACCTACAAATCAAGTCAATGGTGGTCGAGACTTAGCCCTTTCCTTCTCAATGTACAAACGTGTACTAATTCCATAGAGTGCAAGCCTATTATTATTATTAGTTGTAGTAGTAGCATACTCTGGGTGTGAATAATAAAGCCAGTTGAAACCTGGATTCTTACTCGTAGCCAGCAGTGAGTGGATGAGTGCTTGTAGAAGATGATGTAAAGTTACTTTCCTTCTCACTTAATATCTCAGTAAACTCTTTCCTGTCTCATTTTATTATCTGTTATTTAATAAAGTATAGCGTTTATATTGTAAATGACTTTTAGAATGAAATAATCAGAGTAGGGTATAATTTGGCGAAGGCCTACATTGTGTTTAACAAGTCCTCACACCCTCAGTAAGATTGGTCATGATGTGTAGTTTCAGAAACACCAGAGTGGAGTGGGTGATGTCATGTGGCTACAGCCATCCTTTATATACAGGCTATAGCCTTTTTCACATGTGACCTCGGTTTGGGAGATTTACTAGAGTTTTTCTTTCATATGTATCATGCAGCATGAGATACTTTGTATCAGTTGCATTATCACTTCTGTACCTGCTCAGTTTAGTTGGCAGTGTAGAGTGAGTGTGGGAGGGAGGCACAGGGCACGTTTCCGAACAAATTCCATTCACTGTTCTCATAATGGTGCTGTTTTAGATTTGGCACGGCATTTTTTTGTTGTCGTTGTTTTTGTTTTTTGTTTTTGTTTTTTTTAAAGAAAGGGATTCAGTGTCTGATCCTGCTATTTGTAACTTTTGTGTTGTCATACACATCTTCTTTAGATATTATCTACAACACTTCAGAGCTGCACTAAATTTTTTGACAGTGGCTTATGATTGGGAACATGATATCATATGATATGATGCCTGTGTGTGTTAGTGTTGTGGTTTACACTAACAAAGTAAAAAGTTTCTGCTTCAGTTCCAGTCGGAGACACTAAATCCCTTTGAGGTTGCATCAGGAAGGGCATCAAGTGTAAAACTCCACCTGATGTTGTTGCAAAGTAGCATGTACATATGAGGTGCCATCCTTGTCCTACAGCCTGTAAACTGACTTAAACGTCTTCAAATATGTTCCGCTTCAAGAAGTTAAAAAAAAAAAAGGTTGGGAACAGCAGCTTTAAAATGTTTTCTGTAGTACTTCAAGTGTATGTATCTGAATGAGTTTTTCTTTTGTTTAGGTTGATTTGTTGTGTCTGCCTAATTTTACTGTCAGAGTTTTCTTGACACTTAAATCCCAACTGGACCGCTCCACAGCAAAAAAGCCCGGCTAACGTTGGAGCTCATCAGTCACTGCACGGCATGGACTGTCAAAGCCACTTGGAGGGTGTGTGCACATGAGCAGCCACTGTGCCTTGACATTTATATTTCAAGATGCAAACCAAAATATGCAAAACTAGCATCACAATAGTGTGTGCTAACTTCCCCGAGGATGTCTCTCACAGGTTTTTAAGAGTCTGCACATCTTCATGTAGACCTGGCAGCACTTTTTCCTCTTCACCCCCAAAATGTCCTTATTTACATTTTTTCCTGCAACCTCAGATGTCTTCCCTAAATTTAGGGAAGATGTATAATTTTGATGCTAAGCTGCTATAGATTTTCCACCCTGGGCTGCCCCTCACTTATTATGATGTCTACAACTATTCTGCTTTTCAGGACTTTGCTGGGTTTATATCAGCAACGTGAACTTCTCTGGGGAAAACATTACTTTAAAAAAAATATACAGTTGTGGTCAGTGCTGGTTTACAGCTGTATATTTGAGTTAGTTAACCAGGTCATTCAGTTTGGCACTTTAACGACTGTTTGAATGTTTCAAAAGAAAATCAGTTTAATAAGATTTTAGTGATGGAAAACTTTGAATGAAAATTGTGTTATTCCAAGCAGATAAACTCCAAAACTAAGACTCATCGTGTACTGAATCTTTGCATCCAGAGAAGCCCAAGAAAAGACACCAATAAGGGAGTGAGTTTGGCGTACGACGACAATGAGACGAGGGAAACCGAATGAGCCATAATTTCTTTTATCTCACGTCCTCTGTTATTGTCTGTTGTCGTTTTTGTTTTACATGTTGCTGGCTTCCATAATTAGCATTTAAAACCACTGTAACCCTGTCTTGGCATCAGTGAATGTGAAACCAGTATACAGCACTTTATCTGGCAACATTCCTGTTGTGAACAATAAATCTGTACGAGCGATCCCGTGACACTGCGTGTTTTTTTGTGTCTCGTGGTGGAGATGACACCATCTAGTTGCTCTAGTAATTGTTGTTAGAGGTAATTGTTTGTACTTTAGTCTTACACTGGTTTTCAGTAAGTGATAAAACCACTTACACTGGAAAAATAGGCACGCATCTAATTTAACTCATTATGTTAAGTAGAACATGTATGCCTTTTTTTTCCTGTAAAGGGGAATATATTCTCTGAATTTCACTGCATATTGACTTTTCTTTCAACACAACATTATAAATGGTGTTTGTTATGGAAATGGGGCAAAACTAGAGCACTGATTACAGTGATGGAGAAAATGGACTATGATGTGTTATTCTAGGAGACTCTGCACCGACACAACGTGAGGATGAGAGGAGAGGAGGTGTTTAACAGTTTATTTTTTCTTAAAGGAATTTCCACTGACACGGCTGAGCTTAAAGCCAAATTGAAAACAATCTATAAATATGACTCCTCTAATAAATCAAATAAAGGCCCTATCAACAACTTACTCAAATAACAGGAAAGGACAGGGGAACATGGACAAAAACACCCAGCAACAAACAAAGGAAAAGGACTGAACAAGTCTGATCCAGGCCTTTTTTTTTTAGTTTACGTGTCATCTGAATGAGCAGAGCCTCGTTCCCTCTGACCCATTTCCCACCGCTATAGTTTCAATAATTAAATGCTTTAGTTTAATTTCAAATAATCGGTTATCCTTTCAAGTCTTACATTTGTAAACCAGCATGGATACACGCACTCATGCATTATACACAGACCCATCCTGCTACATCATGTTTAACACAGTTAAAGAGGTGAAGAGGGCTTCTCCTCTCCTCTCCAGACTGCATCCTGCTGTGAGTGTCAAAACAATGAGACTACTTGCATCCAGATGGATGCTCTGCTAGGGGAGTGTGGTAACCATGATAGGCCTTTTTTGGGAGGACAATCCACCCCATACACACTGACAAACACACACATAAGGACCCACTCCACCCCAATATACCTAGCTAGACACCCTACCACTCCAAGCTTCACAGTGACGACAGACTGCAGTAGTACCCAGATGCCACTGGGATGAATTAGCGACTGATAAACAACATAAGGGGTCAGTTAGGGCTGAGTGCAAATGCACACCCCTTGGGACCACCCACCCACACACAGCCTCTGCATACTGGTGTTAGATTTTCTGATGCAAGATACCTCTTGTATGCAACAAAGAATGACGATTTTAACTTCCTGACAAACCATTAAATTTCTCACTTTTCAATATAATGTTTGACACAAATTTTGTCATGTTTGTGATACTATGCATGCATCCTTCAAGCAGAGGTCTTGAAAACAGTATAATAACAACAGCAGGTACAGCCGTCTCCATCCTAGTCTTCAAGTAAATCTGGCCCAATTCCAATCTGGCCCATACCCCCCTCTTATTTTGCTTGTGGAGGCCACTCGAGAATGCTGAGAACTTCACACTGAATGCAGACCATTTAACCTTAACTGCAAGTGTGTTATAAAGTCCTCCAACAATAGGTCTTTGCCAATAAAGTCTTACTACTCACAGTTTGTAAGGGTGCAGCACCTGTTTCATATTGAAACCGTTTGTCCTTCCAGATACGAGGTTTGTGTGTCAAAAGGAAATGAACACTGCTTTCAAGAAACTTGAAAGAACAAGAACGAAACAAAGAAACAAGTCAGAACATCTCATGAAACTGTTTCGTTCATTTGAGTGGACGAAGCCATGCTACACCTTACTATTAAATTTATACCCTAAGCCTTAATTTAAAGACCCGTCGTTAACACAGAATGCGTCCACAGCCTCTCAGTGAGTGGGATTGTTAGGGGACATATATTCCATGCCTAGATTGTCAAGCTGTTTGCTGGTATCACAAAGTTTATCTCATTCAGATTCAAGGGATCCATAGCATACTTGCAGATACAGAAAGTACAACACACTCAGAATTATAGCTTGCAGTTGCTAAACTTAGCTCAGCTCAAGTGACAATACTCCAGGAAATCACTACAAATGTTTGCGATATAGTCTGGGACATAACCTCCACCCAAAACCACAAATTGGTGTGTTTACATTTGATCTTCTTAAACAAACAAGATATAATGTGTTCATAGTGAGATAAACAAAGCCGGCTGAGTTTGTTTTCCTCTCTTTCTAGACTCCCTCCCAAGTTAAGCGAACAAGCTACTGGCTACACTTTCATATTGATGAATGTGGTGGTCGTGACAACATTACCATTTATCTTAAAATACTGATTTTATATGCTGTTATTCAGGCTGCCAAAAACAAAATGAGTGGTCAAAGCTATCATCATAATATTTAGGGCCAGATTTAGTAACAGCCAGTGTAAAAACTCTCTTTTGGTATCTAAAGGCTACTGTTGTGGTTTACCAAAAAATTCAGAGTATCAATTTTGTGACTGGAAGCCACCGGGCTAATTAGCCTGATGATATCTTCATAAAAATCCACCTATGGGAGTCGAAGGTTCTTTCTGATCTGCTTCTGTGCTAATTTATATACAAAGATGCAGTCAGTCATTGTAATATCCTTGCAAGAGCAGCGCAAATTAGTAGTAGTATCAGTAAGCTTGGGTTTTACATAGGCTTCTCTCTGAAAACAGCGTGGAAATTTTAAAAAATGGCTGAAGGATAATCAAAATGTTTATCATATCAGCGCTAACTCTTCTGAAATTGATGGGGACTGATGACGGAGAATGAGGTGGAACCCAGAAGAGAGCTGTGTTTTTTACAAACCCTGTAAATCTGTGTGTAACAGCCAGTCTGTACCGAACAGCTAACATTACATACATTTTGAGCCTTTTTTAAAGGTATTGCAGTTGTTTATTAAAGTCAATGTTACTTTGTTTCAGAGTCTGAAAGGAACAAAAGAAACAACATGAAAATTGCTCTGTGAGTGCACTGCTGAGAAAAAAAAACAAACAAACATGCATAGGCATGTTAACATGCATAGGCATGTTAACATGCATAGCAGTTAAATTCTGCTCAGTTTCATGAATGAATACTTGTATGGTTGAGGTGCAGAATGGGACTCTGGGTGAGGCCTGAGTGAAGAGCTTCGGAACAGAGCCAAAGTTTTGGCCCTGCAGTCACAGTCACACTCATCCACGCGTCACAGTTACGCTCTATTTCTGATAACATTTCTCCCTCTCATTCCATTAAATTAAAGCTCCAACTATCACAAATCCCACAACTAAAGTAACACGTGTTTTTTTCCAGTGTTAAATGTGGCATTAAATTGTGTGCTACAAACATTAGCTTGTATTATTCATGTAAATCGTCCTCCAAAGCTTTGTGCTATGAAAGGGAAAGTCCCACAAATAAATATGCAATAAGCTTAGCTGCAAAAATAAGTGTGTCCACACCTTTCAGTTTTGAAGCTTATGCTGCACATCTTCATTAAATTCTGTAGCTTTTTGAAGTCTAAGAAGAATTTGCTGGTGTGCAGAGCTTTAGTAAATCTGGCCTTTGGAAACCACAAATCCCTTTCATGTATATTTGTAATATACCACACTGAAACATCCCTCAAAATGCTAGAATTAAAGCTCTCTATTTATTAAAGTCACCACTTCATGCTGTAAGATACAGGCATTAATCTAAGACACATCCAATCTTTCTCAGTCCCATTAATTGATCATCTGGCTAACAGAAAAAAAAAATAATAATGGTGAAAACTGTATTTATGGACATGACACAGTTAGAGTCTAACTTCAAACAGGTCCGATCTAAAAGTGATGCTTTGTGTTCTCCTGCTCACCTTTCAGGTCAGCTGCACAGGAAATCAGAGGTTTACGTGATGGAATAGTTTGTAATGAAGCAGCTCTGCTCTGGATGAATCCTGCCTTCACTTAAGCTGTCATACACGTCTGTAACTCTGATGTTAACTCTGTGAAAAGTGGTGGAATTAAAAATGCACCAAAGAGTAAGTGAGGGGGGTTGAGATAGAGAGGCAACTAACGCACAGGAAGGGCTGAAAAAGAAAAAGAAGCACACGCAGGGCTCGAGATGTTCTTAAATTCAGTCTGACATTTCATCGCTATTGCTCGGTTTTATCATAATAATGTACGCAAACTTGCCGCTGTGGTGAAAACGCCTTAGAAACAAATAACTCAAAAGTGTGTGTGCATGTTTGTGCGCATGAAACTGATATTACTAAAACAAATGGCCCAACACCTCTGATTAAGATGACCTTTAATGAACTCCTTCTGAAAGCACAGATTCACTGTGATGTTCACGGTCGGTCCCAAAGACCTCTGATCAACAGAGGTAATAAAATCTATTTTTCTCTACAGAACTGGGGTAGCTAACTTATCAGAGCTCCAACAAAAGCATCCAGTGAGCAGCTACTAGATATCTCGATGAATTATGCCGTAATTATATTGCGCCTGTGTTAGTTAGCTTTTGGATTGAATGCATACACTAATGGTCCCCCCCATAAAACTGACTTCCATCAGTGAGTAGGTTAAAACTGCAAATCAGTGTGTGTGTGTGTGTTTGTTTACTGTGGGGGTGATTATTTTGTGAAGTCACTGTTATTGATCAGGTTCTCTGTCAAACTCTTGAAGATGTATTGTGTTCATTTTGTGCTATGAAGCAGTAAGGATCTCACTTATTGCCCTCTAATCTTCAATTCAGCGGAGCCTTTGGAGGGAGATTGTAAATGTTGTTTGTGGAAACCAAGAAAAGAAACTTTGCTGAGGAGTATTGTCTCTGTGTTTTATCATTGCTCATCCAACAGGAAACCCTGTGCCGTTTTTATTATCAACATCCAAGATTACGACAACACAATGTCGAGTCCTTGACAATGGTGTGATAGTTAGACGCGCACGCTTCTGTTGTGGTTCATATGCTAATTATCTGAACTACTTAAACTGGCTACGATAGTAAGGCTCTCCTTTCATTCTCTTATAGGCTCTGTTTTGTCCCCATCAACTCTTGAGAGAAATACAGAAGAATGGCAAAATCTAGGAGAACGTGTCGTGGTCCACAACGTGTCCCCAGAGGCTTCAATGCACTTTACACCCTCACCATGGACGTTCAGCTGGGCTGGGATATAGAAACTATGATGGCCATAGCATATGAATCACATTATTTTAATACTCAAACCATTCACTGATCCTTTTTGCCATTATGGATGGAAGAACTCTCATCTTGGAAGTGAGCACTACCGTTTCAGCAGATTGCTGCTCACTCACAACAATATTGTATTGATTCGCAGCAAGCCTTCTCTCCTGCTTGCTACTGGATTCCTTCACTGTAGGGGTCAAAAGTTCACATTTTTCCTTCAGTTTGTCATTTGTCCGTTTTAGACTCATTAGATGCCAAATGCTCTCATTTTTTTTACACTAGCCAGTCATCAGTTGTGCTGAGGAGACAAGGTTTTATAGCTTTTAATCTATAAATGAGAAGCTGATTGGACTGATATGAACCAATAAAATTTATATTTTTGGCTAAATCCTAGTAATGCTAAGAGAGACATTCTTCCTGAAACATCTAATAAAGAACAGGACTAAAATCTATAGTTTTTTGTGATGACTTTTTCGCCCCCAGATGATATATATAAACAAGAGCCTGGTCATACGTATGTTGAAAATACAATTTTAAAATCAGTTATGAATTTCACTGAACGCCAGTGAACGGAGGAAAGAATAAGGGTGATGTGTGACCATTAGATAGTTATTATTAACAGCCTATATGCTAAAGAAAAATGTAATAAAAGGGTAGCCGAAAGTATACTCTGTTATATGCTCCTCCCATTATGCCCCCACTGGAAATCTAATCCTTTATCAGTGATCAATAGCATCTTTTTTCCTCTTTGTTTGTTAAAGGATTAAAGGAATGGGCTGGATTTATGATCACTACTTTTTAAAAGCCAACTTTTATTCATGACAAAAACACATGTTATGGTTTACTTTAAAGAGCATATAGTATTTCTATTAATTTGATCATGTGCTGACCTCTAAGTATTGATTCGTGGCAGTGCTATGCACTCAGCCATTCGTTAATATTCCGATAAACATCAATGTACTTTTACAAATTGGATGAGTGGAGGGAATGTTTGTGCATCCTCAGCAAAAAAAATAAAAGGAAGGCATAGGGCTACTCATTTTGATCTACAGTCCCTTGTCAACTACATACACCCATTACATAACATCCTTATCACAAGAAACCAGGGACACGGGAAGGAAGAGAAATGTGCTGATCTCGACTTGGCTCGGTACAGTGTTGCCTCGCCATGTAGGTTAAGATGAGGAGATCAAAAACAGTCCCAAACTTAACTGGGCTGCACTGCTGGGTTGGACAGAAATGGGATAAAGAACGATTGTGCTGGGTCTGACAGTCAATCAAACTGACCCTTAGGGGGCGCTGGTTTGGAGTAAATGCTGTTTAACTGGGCTGGACAAGACGAGTGTACTGACCTGGTAATAAAAAGCCTACTGTTAGTTAGGCAACTCTTTTTTTCACTATGTGACTGTTTTTCTGTGAAAAGCACTTAATAACTAAATTTACTTATTACAACAAAAGGGACAGCCTTTCAACAGATGAGGTTAAATGATGCTATGTTTAGCGCTTTAATGTTTAAGATTCTCTTCAAATCACATGATCAGCTTCTTTGGCAATGCCTTTTCGTTTCATGACCCTGGGTTTTTTGGGTATAAGTATGCACTTTCTCCTGCCAAAAGTAACTGGCAAATCTTGAAAATTGTTTCCAAATGAAAGGAAAGATAGAGAGTTTCTTCAACTTTTTAAATTGTTTTTACATGTTCTCTAACGTGTAAAGCATTTTCCCAAAGCAGCTCTTTATAGAAGTACTGCAGAAGCCGTGAAGCTCTCTGTGGGGTGTAATAAACACAGCTACATTTGAAAGAAATTTTACTGATATGTTTGAAGCACATAAACAACAAATTAGGTGTAAACAGCAGAAGTCTAATAAAGTAAGTTTTAAACCTTAAACAACCTTCCATCCTGCTCATTCTGAAGAAACACACTGGCCTAGATTTAAACATACTCCAGATGTAATGACATTGATGCCATAAAGTCTCCTCAAACTAGAAGTTTCTGAGTTTCTGATGTAACTTCAAGGGAAGTTTTACCTCCAAGAACTTTGAGGAATATTTTCTAATGATCTGTGTGGACTAAGATTAACTAGACTTTACTTTTAGATTCCGTTTCAACCCTTTCTCTCCTTTCATATATAGATATTACGTATATGTTGTTTGTCGACAGGGATGTATCACATCTGTGCTAAACATCAGTGTTGAAAGGCATCCTG
Organism: Hemichromis elongatus; assembly: GCA_015108515.1. Classification (NCBI taxonomy): domain Eukaryota; kingdom Metazoa; phylum Chordata; class Actinopteri; order Cichliformes; family Cichlidae; genus Hemichromis; species Hemichromis elongatus. Next base: position 6,453 of record VUQR01026258.1, on the reverse strand, counting down.
GAAAGACAGTGATATACATGTTTCTGACAATGCCTTAATAGGGACACTGCATTATTTTCTTTTTTTCCTCCCTTCTTTCCATCTTTCCTTTCTTCTTTCTCTATGAGCCACACCCCAGTCGAGAGAAGGGCACGGGGGAGGAGAACAAGAGTCCTCTACAAAAGGGATGCATCTTCCATGCAGAGGGTCAATATGGTGCAACCAGGCTACTGTGAGTTGTGTCTTGTGGCCTGATCCTCCTCCTTTGTGTCAGCTGCTATCTCCACAATGGAACACTAATGGGAGGCTTGGATTTCCCTAAGTGACACTGATTAATGGCTGCGAAAGCAGGCACAGATCCTTCTCCCCTTTATCAGTATGAGCCCATACTTATCTAGCTTGAAGTATGAAGTGAAGTAAATCAGTATGAGCCCATACTTATCTAGCTTGAAGTATGAAGTGAAGTAAATCTGGAGGAATGTTTTGGGTTTTTAGAAGCCAAGTAAAAAACAAAAAATCTAAGAAGAGGAAAACTAGCTGTAAAAAGTTATAAAAATGTCACTCTGTTGAGTTTTTTAGTGATCCTGAGAGCGAACATCTGCACATTTACACACTTAGCAGCGATAAAGCAACATTAGCATTAGGTTTAATTTTGCATTCAGCTCCCAAGGATCTGTAATCTGTAATGTACAAATGCTCCATCTTTTTTCACCAGGTTGTTTCTAACCTTGTCTGTTTTTCAGTGAGGGTTGGACAGGTTTTGTAAACTTTATCAGGAAACAAAGCTGTCTGCTGGCATTTACAGGTTGATGACAGGAATCAGAGCTATCTAAACCAATAAAATCTTGGACTATAAAGCAGAAACAATAGGCTGAACAATGGTGAAACCCTCCATAAAGCTGAGGGGCACTCAAGTCAAGTGATGTGACTTTGTAAATCAAAGGACACACCTGACATTATACCGAGTCATCCGACTGATCAGTGCAGCTTATCTTTACATTTTAGGTCTGAGGAACTACTCATTTGTCTCGCTGGAACTTTGTGAGAGTAAAAAAGTTTGTTCGTGTTATTCGTCTCAGTGAATATCAGTGGTGGCATTACTGAGAAACAGAAACTGTGAGCGTTTCATAATGCTATTCATTTCCAGCACTTGAGATGTGTGTTATGTACACACAGACACGATATCGTCCCCCTGGGAGCCGCCAATCGTTTTGTCTGGCCTGGATCCCTCTTTTGTGTGTCTCTCTCTCTACACTCACGCACTCTTACCCTCTCCCACCCCCTTGGTCCCAAAACCTGATATTAAAAAAGGATTACCGAAAAACAACATGGGCAATTTCCTGCCGTCCTGAGAACTATCCCCCTGTTGAGAAGACTCAACTCTCCTCCCTCCTGCCTCCCACCTCCCCTCTCTATCTCTGTGTCTATAGCCTGCCAGCAGAGATTTGGAGGGGTGACAACAACGGCAGTGGGGGATGGTGAGGGGAGTTTAGTGGAGAGGTACAAGTCTATTTCTTTCTGTCTGCCTCTCTCGCCCCATCCGTAGTCTGCCAGCAGAGATTTGGAGGGCAACAACAACAACAGTGGGTGATATCGAAGGAAGGAGGGACAGAAGTGTGACTCCCCGGCGAACGACTCTCTGCCAAGAAGGAAGAAGGGGGAAAAAAAAGGAGGGTGAGGATGAAGGGCACAGGAGAGGAAATGGTGTCACAGGGAGATATGAGAGGTGGAGAGAGCTGAAAGACTGCAGACAGAGGAGACTATGAATCAAGATAAACTTTCTGTCCAGTTATATCTTCGTGCTAGAGAGGAATTTGAGGGCATAATAATATGCATGCTATATGTTATATGAAATATAACAGGTAGGGCAGAGAAGAAAGAGCACGTATGCTTCATAGCAAATCTGCACTTTTACATTCAAAAATTAAAAATTCTGGAAATTAAAAAGAAATACGAGACTTTTGTCATCAGTTTATTTTTTAAAAGTCCGGCTCTTAAAAATTAAAACCGCAATATCATACCTGGTACATATGCATATAAATCACTCTAGAGGTCAGCTGTTGTAAAAAAAATAAATAAATATTGTAAATATTTGTGATTTTTTATATTTATTGTGTACATTTTGATACTTGTATGTCTCACAATATGATTTCTTTATGAAAGTAGCCGCTTTCATATTTTGTCACGGAGGTTCAAATTTAGAATTAAACACAAATAATTTCATTCTTAATTTATGTGAACATTTAGATTTACAATTTAAAATACATTTTTTATTGGGGTTTTTTTTCACATGAGAAGACTTAAAGCTAAAATAAAAAGGCGCCATAAGATAAAAGGTTAAATACCATCATCCAGATGTAAGATTAATATATGCAACGTTCATTGTCTATTGTATTAATAGAAAAATAAATTATGGTAATCACATTTACTGGCAGAATTTTCCCAATTTCACGCTTCCCACAAGGGAAATCATTTTCATTTGCCGATGAGACTAAAACCTCTCCACACAAAAAACAGTGTGTTTGATGCGGGCTCATGCGCAAGCGTTCAACTCACATCTGACCTATCATATCCTCCTATCCTCTGTTCACTCCGAGCAGTTTATGACACACATTAAAAGGCAGCGTGGAGCACAGTCACAGGTCACTTTAGATGTTGACCCTCATACCAACACCCCGGTCACTGCTGTGACCTAAAAGCGGAGTCGGAGTCTGCATGTTTACTCGTACATTGTTTTAACCAGACTTCAAGATAGTGTCTTTTTGTAGACATAGTAGAGCAGTAATTGCTGCTATGTCACGCTGTTGTTGCAGTTACAGTTACAGTTTTGGTAACTGCACATTGTCACATCATTGTACTTAACTGCAAATAAAACCCCTTTTTACCCATTAGTTTGATTTACATTCACGAAGCAACAAACACACATGTGACTGCTGCAGCTGGTTACAGAGCACTGCGCCTCTACTGTTGGTGTTGTGTTGCTGTAAGTTGTCAAAAAGTAAAAATCGTGAGGGAAAAATGATTCTATCATGTTTTCCTCTCTGTGCACTGCTATTCGAGTCACACTGGCCTCTATTCACTGGCTACTAACGAGGGCTCCGCGACTTCTTTGCTGTCACTTGCTACACTTACTCTACACACACTACACAACTATAACATAAAACCTTGTCTCATGCACTTCTTCTTCTCCTTTGTCCCATTATACACACAATGTTTTCATGCATACGGCCCGAAAAACAATCCCCCCTTTATCCCTTTCACTCTGCAATGCACACATTCATTTGCACAAATTCATAGCGACTCCACGCAGACTGGATAGCACATACTCAGAAATCTGGGTAAGTTTGCATAAATGTTTAATCCAAATGGGCATGTCCTTCTCTTGTCTCAGTAGCTGGTTTAAAGAAGCATCAGACAGGCATGTGTGCACTTAGGCATACTCTAGTCATTTTATACTTTTGAGGACAATTGTTACTGTACTGTATCCTAAACCTCAATGCCTGTTCTAACCCTAATCTAAACACTATTTTAATCTGAAACTAAGAACTAAGTCTAAACTCTCAAACATCCCTTTTAAATGTGGTTTAAAATATCTTAAACCACACACACTCACAGCTAGACATTTACACAACATGCTTCATCCTTTGACCAATAAACAATTCCTTGACTTGCCATCTTCTCTCCTTCCCTTCTTCTTCCATTAACACTCACACATCTACTATACTTTGTGTACAGTGTATGGGACAGCTGCCATAGCCCATGCATACATCCCACTATCCATTATAATGCGCACATTGTGGTCTGAATCCCCCTGGATCAGGAGTGGGCTGACAAGCGCCACTCTGTGCCTGAGGTCCCTCCAGTTAAGCCATTGTAAGCCTTTCAGTATCACAATATAGGCTCCCCCTTAACAAGGCGGGATATGGGTCATTGGGTCAAAGGGACTAAGTGCTGTGTATTACATAGGAATTATGAATTTGCTTCCCACTCCTCGCCCCTATCTACCACAGATAATCACCTGCAGATTATCCCTCACCGAATCCTGCCCTTAATCAAACTCCTCTTAGGGAAAGTAGACAATATATGTTGACATGTTTTTGTGTAGCCTAAACATGAGTGGGAAGGTCTCACTGTTAATCAGTATCCCAGTGGACCCAGGAGAGCTCTGTGAACCGAACAAGATGTCTGAGGTGGATTAAATGAACAAAACAAGGCAGCCTACTTTGGGTCAAGTTAATGAGGGTGACTGTGACACGAATAAACATGAAAACAACCTCCTTCAAAAGATAAAACAGAAGAATGTGAGATAAGAGTGAGGGAATGAGAACTTTTGCTTAAATAGTTCCCCTTTTCTTTCTCTATCGCTTCATCTCTGTCTTTGGCGCTATCTGTGTTTAGCTATCCGTGTAGCTCTTGGTTTTTGTGATACGTTATCTCTTCTGGAGGTTGGCGTCAGCTTTTAAAGAAATAGGTCAACATTTTGATTATTATTCTGATTTGCTGTCTTGTGAGGGTTAGATGAAAAGATGCTTACTACATGCCTCGTGTCTACTCTAAAACCAGCTTAGCTTAGCTGTGCATAATGAATGGAAAATGGGCAAAGCAGCAAGCATGGCTTGGCCTAAAGCGGCCCTAGCAGGGACTCCTCCTGAAATGGCCTGTGTGGGCGTGGCCTACCATCTCTCCTGCTTTAGGTGCCACCTCTTTCTTTCGTACAGCTGGCTCACATCAGCAATTAAAGGTATTTAAGAGCAGAGAAAGGTGATCTCTGGGGCCAGAGTGCCATGTGGTGGTTGCAGCTAGTGAGCTGTGTGTTTAGTTTGTTTGCAGCTAGTGAGCTGTATTTTGGTGTTTGCAGCTCCTGCTCGGTTGAGAGGAGTGTGTTTGGTCACTAATCTTTTTTTGACTTACTTTTTAGTTCACTGACCAATACTTGAGTTTTGTTTCTTTAAATGGTGATAGCTGCTTGTCCGTCTCTTTTAGTTCATTATTAAAAAACATGGTAATAAAACTCTTTAATTTAACCTTTTTGCCTCCTTGTCTCCTCTTTCCGACCCGGACACTTTTTGTTACTTCCCACTCATCGCCTGGACCCTTTTGGGGGAACGTAACACTGACTAACTAACAAGTCATCCCATCTATCTCATCCATCCGTCAGTTCACGATCACCTCTACCAGGTCTTCCAGTGACACAACAGTGGCATTTATAAACCAGGTGAGAGACAGGGAGATGTATTCTGATGTGTCCTGGGTCAACACTAGGGCATCCTCCCAGTTGAACATGCACAATAGCTCACGGCACACTAATAGCAGCGGTAGCTCTATTCTGAACACCTCCACCTTATCATGTTGGAGGGGTTTATATGATCCCAGGAGCAATTTGCCCCTAGTATGGTCTCCCGAGGCAAACTGGTCCTGTGTGAGCAGCCCGATAAAGTACAATTCACAACACCTCTATGAAGGAAACACCTATGGAGTGTTACCTCACCTGGTTTGGTGTTACCAGCACTCCATCTTGGAGCTAGTCCTTGGAGATAAGCAGATGGAAGAGTTAAAATAAAATAAAAAACAGCCGTCCAACACTTACAGTTACTTGCATGCATAAATGTGTTATGAAAGGGGAAATGAACAATAGAGACCTTTTAAAATATGCATTACATTACAGAGTGCTTCACAGTTGAAAGAATTGCATTTTAAGGATAAGAATACATGTTTAAGCATTCAGGCACACAGTCAAACATATGGTCAATTAAGTTAATGTTAAATTTAAAAATGAGTTTTTAATGTTTTGGTCATTTAAAACAAGCCACAGATTCGGCCGACATGATAGGCTGGGGAAGACTCTTTAGTCATTACAATCTGAAAAACTGGATTCAGAAGCAGCAGGATTTTGAGATTGTGGAGGAGTGTGGAATAGTTAAGGCACCCTGATCACATAAGGTCTCAGCCAAAGCCCGGTCATTAGGCCTTTATATGTGATTAATAACATTTGAAAAAAGATCCTGAATTTCTCTGGAAGCTAGTGAACAGGTGAACTACTAGCACAAGCTAGTTTTTGTTAGCAGCCTAGCTGCTATGTTGCAGACCCACTGAAGATGGGTTAAGGACGACTGAGGGTACGTCCACACTAATGCGTTTTCGTTTGAAAACGCATCTTTTTTTCTCCGTTTTGCCCTCCCGTCCACACTGAGATGGGGGGAAAACGGAGCTTTTTGGAAACGGTGACGTATGTTAGTCATATGATGCAGTCATGTGACCACTTTAACTAAGATGGTCAGACGGCATCGTACCGCAGTTGTTTTGTTGTTTTGTTTGCTCAGTTTCAATCAATAAGTTTTTAGTGGCCCTGTTGAAGATTAATATGTACTCATTTGTGACTCGGAGCAACAGCTCCACCTCATTATCATTCCATTTGACACATTCGGTGCTTTGTCTCGCCATTTCGCCGCTCGTTTTAAAGAGCCGGAAAGTAAA
>VUQR01026256.1:1655-13837 GCA_015108515.1 Hemichromis elongatus | reverse complement strand
ACACCGAACTCCGCCTTCAGCATTTCCAGTGCTTCCACACACTTTTCAGCTGGGAACAGGACCGCTGGGTTATCTGCAAAAAGGTTTTGGGTAGCAGGGAGATGGGTGAAGTTGTGCTTTTTCACTTGTTCCAAAAGCAGCGCTAGTTTCAACTCAAATGCTTTTATGTGGGAATACATGTCGCAAATGAGTTTCCCCTGACCTTGTAGCTGTAAGTTAAGGCCGTTCAGCATTTCTGTCATGTCTGTTAAAAATGCGAGGTGCCATTTCCATTCGGGTCGATCAGCTCTGGGACCGTTTTGTCTTTTGAATGAAGAAATGCGTTAATTTCAGGTAGCAGCTCGTAAAAACGCCTCAAAACTTTGCCGCGGCTCAACCATCGGACCTCTGTGTAGTACAGCACATCTCCGTACGCAGACTCCAGTTCAGACAGGAATTGTTGGAACTGCCTTTGTTTAAGTCCATCTGCTCTGATGAAGTTTATGCATGATACCACAACCTTCATGACAGAATCCCACTTCAACACTTTGCAGCAAAGTGCTTGCTGGTGAATTATGCAGTGGACTTGTAGCGGGGTGGTGAGACCCCGTTCTTCCATCTCCCGGTTTATGTGTCCTTTTAAGCCCCGAGATGTGCCCACCATACAAGGAGCCCCGTCAGTCGTGATGCTAGCAAGCTTTGCCCAGTCCAGATCCAACTCTTCCATGGTTTGACGTACTTTGTCGAAAATATCCTCCCCCGTCGTAGTGCCTTTCAGACTTTGGAGGGCTGCCAGCTCCTCGCACATCTCAAAGTTTGTCGCTAACTCCACGAATAAAAATAAGAACCTGCGCTGTGTCCTGCACGTCCGTGCTCTCATCCAGTGCTAATGAAAAAAAGTTAAATTCTTTCGTCTCCTGCTGTGTCCACTGCAGGTTAAACACCCTGCATTCTGAATCAATTTTTCTCTTACCTAACGTTTTTGCCATTATTCTGTTCTGGGGGGGGGTCACGTTCACATTCTGGGCAAAGTGAGGTGGTAGTAGCAACATTTTTTTTTAAGTATGGTTCACAATTCGAATCAAATGAGCTTTTTTGACATGAGGAAACATTTCCAGGGATTCAGGCAGGCAGGCCCACTACACCCCAGTGTTCTATCGGTGCATTGTCGATCGCATGGCCAGACTGAAAAAATAATGCGAGGGAAAAAAATAATGCCTCTCTAATATTGTTCAGGGGGCCGGGTCAAATGTGAAGGGGGGCCATGTCCGGCCCGCGGGCCATAGTTTGGGGACCACTGCTCTAATTCAGTCATCTTTTGCCCACCTTCTTTGAGCCAATCGGCCTCTGCTTTGCATGGTTTAAATCTGTGCTCTCCATCATTCTCCCTTTTAGACTCTTTCCTGCAACTCACCTCTTCTCCATCTCAACCTCAGACACCTCAGCCAGAGCTCTTTTTTTAAGCCTTAGTCTGCATCTTCACCACCACCAGCATCTAGATTTCAGGGGCCCTTGTCCTAAATGCTATTACTGCTGGGATTCCGTTCTGCCATGATGGGTCATTTGAGTCTAATCACCAAATGCATTAATTTCTCAATCTCAAAAAAATCATGTTCAGTTCTTCCAAGTCATCTCTCCTTATTGAAGTTGTTGCTGAGTGTTCTAAGACCTGCAGTGTTTAGTCCGTTTAGATCAATCTCTGATTTTCTTCACCCATTAGTGTGATTGGTTTATGCAGATATGAATACAATAATCACACTTTGGTGCAGTTGTTTGGCTCTGCACGCAACATGGTTTAAGTACACCATTTCACTGTGGTTCACTTATAGTGTGAATGTAATCCAATCTAAATATGACCTACGGTAACTACTAGATGTATACTGCATGTTTGAGCTAAACACCACCCTGCTGCAGCCCGTAGGGCATCTTAAATGTGCAAAAGTCAGTAGGGGCTAGAAACTGGCTGTGAAATTAACATAATTTTTCCCCTTTTCCCTGTAGTCTAGAACATAAAACCTTCCTGAGTTTTCATTTCTTGCTCCAGGCCCAAACACATCTGGACAGAGAGTGGACTGAATGTTCTCACGTGGTTTGTAATGACACATTTTGATTCCAGTGGAGTTTACTTGAAATTCTTTTCTGTGTGAAAAGAAGCTACAAGTAAATAATCTATAGGTGAAAAATGCGCGCACACACACACACACACACCTACGAACACTCATGTCATGCACTCAAAACAAACGATGCATATAATGTGGTTTACAAAGAAAACACTGCTGCAGATCAACTTTGTTACAGCACATAACTGAAGCATTTTTTTTCTGCTGTTGAATGACAATGAGGGCCCATTCTTTCTGAATATTCATGCACAGTATCAAAAGAACAGCGTTCATTCTTTTCCGTCCCCTGCAGAACTATGAAAATGCTAATAACTTTCCTGAAATAGATCTATGACATTAACAAGCATTCAAAACCACTACTGGGAGCTGTCCATGATAGAGAGCCGATACATTAATCACACTTTACACTTTAACCCACGAATATTGATTTGCCGTTAGGTGGGGCACTATACTTCAACACGTTGTTGTTTAACTCCCCAGTGTATGGCAGCCGCTTTTGTATCAAAGGTTGTAGCTCATAGGAGTGAGCATCTGCTTAGATACCATTGTTTGTTAGAGCTACTGCCTAAAAGCCTCATGTTCAGTATAAAAATGTGTAAATCAGGCTTGAATTACTCTTGGTGCCTCAGCCACACTAGGTGTTGTTTACATCACTGTATTTGTAATGAGACAAACTGCCTCACCATCTGTACACCAGACACACCACAGCACAAGTATCTTTTAAATGCCTAAATGAAGCAAATGAAAATAAAATAAATCTCTTTATTTCTGTTTCTTCTTTTCCAGTCCTCTGGAATTAGCGTCTGTTATCACCATGTTCAGCCGATCCAAATCGGAAAAAAGAAAAACAGGAAAAATCCATTTCAGCTTCTACTAGTAAATGCGGATATCAAAGGAAGAAATAAGAACAGTGATTTACTTTAGCTGTGAGCTTTAGACTTCTTTTATTAGTACACAGTGAAGCTGAGTTCCTAGTTATGGCTGTCCCTGCTCCCTGTGAGTACGGCAAGCTGTGAGGAACATTCTTGTGGGGGATGTGGGGTTTTAATGCCTTTAGAAAATGAGCTTGACAAATGAGTGATGTTTGGGTCACTAGGACGTTGTTCTAGCTAGAGAAAGCCCACAGTCCTGTATGAACTGTTTTATACCTGCACAAACTAAAGCAGGAACGGAAAGAGCTAGAAAGGGCCTTGAGCCTTGCAATGTAACAATACAGACCAAATCATTTCTGTGTGTTGAAGTGTGTTTAGAAAGCAATAATAACAATCAATGGGACATGGTGATGTCCAAACCACAGATTAATACTTTGAAATAATTTGATTGTGTCCTTTGATATTGTGTTGAAAACCACAGAGGGTCCATGCAAAAGCCAAATAAGTAACATGGAGTCACAGAAACCACCTGCAACTCAACACCTCAAAGACAAAGGAACTGGTTGTGGACGTTGGGAGGTCCAGACCAGGTCCACTGCCAGTTCAGATAAAGGGAGAGGAAGTGGAGGTAGTCAACAAGTACAAGTACCTCGGGCTGTGGTTGGACAACAAACTGGACAGGTCATGCAACACGCAGCACCTGTATAAAAAAGGCCAAAATAGACTTTACTTCCTCGAGAGACTGATGTCCTTCAACATCTGCAGGAAGCTCCTGAGGATGTTTTACCAGTCAGTTATTGTCATAGTACTGTTATATGCTGTGGTGTGCTGGGGGAGCAGCACAGCAAAGAAGGACTCATCCAGGCTGGAAAAACTAATCAGGAAGGCTGACTCTGTGGTTAGCATGAAGTTGGACACTCTGGTGACAGTGGCAGAGAAAAGGTCACTTAAGAAACTGCTGGACATTATGGACAATGCTGGGCATCCTCTGCATATGGCCATAAACAACCAGAGGAGTCTGTTCAGCAACAGGTTGCTTCTCCCAAAATCAAGAACCAACAGACTTAAATTCCTTTGTCCCACACGCCATCAAACTCTTTAACTCCTCGCTGGAGGGGAGAGGGAGGGGAAACATGAGGACAAAGGAGGGCAGGAACAAGTAAGCTGTGGTGAACCTTAAACTGTGCTACATGTTTTAAATCCTTTATATTGCAATAGACTGTGCAATAATTACTGTGCAATAGACTCACAATAATTGAAATGTGCAATTCACTGGTATTCCTAATAATATTTAACCTATTTATCCCTATTATGTAGTCTTTATTTTCATGTGTCTATGTGTATATATGGTATATTTCTGCATATTCTGTAACTTCTGTCGGTGCTGTGCTACTGGAAACTGAATTTCCCGGAGGAAACTAAAGTTTTATCTAATCCAAATAAATATTTTGGATTACAGTACAGTAATCCAGTACATTTTGAAGTAGTAATATGAAGTCCCTCGTGTATAATTACGATATCAGACATTTCTAAACAAAGTAAAAATTGTTAGCATAAGCTTTATTATATGACATGTCAAAGAATATCTTTAGATCCCAGACTTCATGAAGGATGTATTTATTCTTCTTAAAATGCAAACATGGCCTGTAAACATCCGTCAAAACTGTATCAAAGGAAAATGTGGCAATAGTTCGGGCTGTCAAACTGCGGTCATTTGGTATTTGTGATCGTCTAAAACACTGCAGGTGATTTTATTTTTTACTTCTAGCTCAAATGTGAATTGGAGGTGACATGTTACCCTTTTCCTCAGGTGCAGACTTGACAAATGCGGAATACATGCGTGTGCATTTAGGATTTTTGTCATTTACTCTACTTAGTCCAAATGTGTGCTTATATTTAAAGATTACTTGTCTGCATTTAGGCTATTGCTGATCTTGGGCTTAATCCCCAAGGACACTAAACAGATGGCTGTGTGTATGCAAGACTTTATGCAATGGTTTGCACAAGCTTGCTTGAGTGGATGGCAGCAGAGTCTGCATAAAGTGTAGATCCTTACCAGGTGCGAGCGGAAGCCAAACATGTAAAATGAGTAGCTAATGAGAATCAGGGGAAAAGAGGAGATGACACTCTCCTAGGATGACATAGGTGTAGCATGGTTCTGCTATCAGCAGTTAAGTAGGTTGCGTTACATTTTTATTTTATCAGTCAATTCTAATCATATGATGACAGTTTTAGCATAAAGATGACTGAAATTTGCACAGAAAGAGTCAAGAGACAAAGAAGGAAAAAGGTAATAATAAATAATTATAAAGCCTCCGAGGACGATGTCGATTTGAACAATAACCAAATAAGGTACTGAAATAGGAGTACCGAAAGTAGTATTATTTATAAACTTGCTTACCTTTAATGCAGTGACTTTAGTTTGCATAATTTTAATGTTCAAGACAACTTCAAGATTGTGTTTCAATGAAACAAAACAAAAAAAATAATAAAATATTTGACAAGGTTTTTTTTGGCAGTACTCACTTTTTACCAGTCCTAACCAGATTTGACTCCCTGCAACTTTCTGGGGCTTCTTTGCCAAAATTGTATTGAAGTTAAAGGATTGTTTGACACACCGGAGGAGAATTAGCAAGTTCAGGATTAAGAAAAGAACTTCCAAGAGGAGATTACATTGATAGGTATTACTAAATGAACTACTAAATGAATTTTTCGTGGGTTGGAAACTCTCCCCACACATTTAAACAGACTTGGCTGAAATTTCAAGGTTTGCAAAATTATTGTTTGACTCACAACATAATTCAAATCTAATTGTTGTCCCACAGCTGGTCCACATCTTCACCTAACACAGAATCACACACACACACACACACACAGTGTTACAGCTGTTTGTAACAGAGGATATCCTCCAAGGTAAAAAAAAAAAAAAAATACTCGCATAAACTGACACTGAACAAGGGACTGTATCTGAAAAGAATTTGTAATCTGATATAAAAAAAAAAAGAAGCAGGAACACAATAAGGCATAAACAAGCTGTGCAGAACAGGAAATAGAGCTAATCTTTTAATCTATTTTTCTAAAGGAACGCTCTGCCCTTTAGGCTTCATATTGCGAGGAGCTTTGTTATTATTACTGCAGTGAATCCCTACACTGATGTATTCAATGTGTGACCAAAAAATAGAAAATTAAACAGGGAATAATGCCAGTGTTGAAGCTTATTCTAATAAAAAATATGTAATACTGGGGTATGCTTGTCAAATTTGACAAATTATGTAGCTGGATGTAGAGTAAAGTATGCAGTGTAGAGAAACACAGAAGCACAAGGAAGGTGAAGAAAGTGAGAAAGACGTCTCTGATTCTAAGTTATGTTTGGGTTTTCTGTCAAGAGACAAAAGATTAATGGGAGAAAGGTTTCCTACCAGCATAGTGTATTTTCCTGTATACTTGTACATGTGCTTTTTGCCGTTGGTGACACAGTGCAAATGCAGAGAAAATTGCTTTAGCAGAGAGTTAATAAAACCAATCAAAACCATCTTCAGTCCTTTCCTGCCTCAGTGAATACTACCAGGAGAAAACACATAACCTTGGGCACATAAGCTGGGTCTTTATTCCAATTTTCAAATTTCTAAGAGTGAATAATTGAATCATGTTTCCAAATATAGCTTAAGAAAGGAAAAACACATTAATTTCAAATTATTTAACACATACAGAAGGTATGCATGGTATACTATGAGTGTCTATGCTAGATGGACAGGGACATTTAACAGTATATTGTTACCATTTAGGATATGACACGCCTCATGGTGTAAATAACTAATATGATCCTATTGCGGCATTAGTAATACAGTTCTACAGGTTGTACAAGCACTGCCAGGCCAACTCAAAAAGTCCAATATTTTGTTGAACTGACAGTTTTCTGTATTAAAACTTTTTAGTTGTCCAGAACATTTTTTCAGGTTAGCAATACATAGTTCCTGAAGCAGACTGATTTGTGTGTTAGACCAGATGCTACAGGTATATCGCAGGACACTGTGATTAAATTTATTAAAGGAAATAAGAGGGAACAGGGGAGGCTTTGTGGACACAAAACAGTTGATTTCATTCAGGCAGCAGCTGGAAGGCTGTAACTAGTGAAATAATTTTCATTTCAAGTATACTTTTGGACAGAAGTTTTGAATGTTCGGGCTAGTCTCATAACAACCACGATATCTGAAGATTAGGTTTTTTGCTCTCTGGGCCCGGCCGGCGTGGGGTGGGGTCCTTCTACAGAAACAAAGTCATTTTGTATATATAATAATGTATACGTTTATTCCACACAGACTGATATATTTCAAGTGTTTATTTCTTTTAATTTTGATGATTTTAACAGACACCTAATGAAAACTCCCAAATTCAATATCTCAGAAAATTATAATAATAAAAAAGACCAATGCAAAGAAAGGATTTTTAGAAACCTTGCCAACTGAAAAGTATGAACATGAAAAGTATAAACATGAAAAGTGTGAGCATGTACAGCAGTCAATACTTAGTTGGGGCTCCTTTTTGCCTGAATTACTGCAGCAATGCGGCGTGGCGTGGCTTCGATCAGTCTGTGGCACTACTCAAGGTGTTATGAGAGCCCAGGTTGCTCTGATAGTGGCTTTCAGCTCTTTGCATCGTTGGGTCTGGCATATTACATCTTCCTCTTCACAATACTAGATTTTCTATCGAGTTAAGGTCAGGCAAGTTTGCTGGCCAATTAAGAACAGGGATACCGTGGTCCTTAAACCAGGTACTGGTAACTTTGGCACTGTATGTAGGTGCCAAGTGCTGTTGGAAAATGAAGCCTGCATCTCCATAAAGTTGGTCAGCAGCAGGAAGCACAAAGTGCCCTAAAACTTCCTGGTATGGCTGCGTTGACCTTGAACCTCAGAAAACACAGTGGAGCAACACCAACAGATGGCATGGCACGCCAAACCATCACCAACTGGAAACTTTACACTGGACCTCAAGCAACGTGGATTCTGGGCCTCTCCTCTCTTCCTTCAGATTTTGGGACCCGGATTTTCAAAGGAAATATAAAATTTACTTTCATCAGAAAACATGACTTTGAACCTCTCAGCAGCAATCCAGTCCTTTTTTCTTTAGCCCAGGTGAGATGCTTCTGACGCAGTCTGTTGTTCAAGAGTGGCTTGACATAAGGAATGCGACAGCTGACACCCATGTCTTGCATATATTCTGTACGTGGTGCTTAAGAACCATTGACTCCATCTGCAGTCCACTCTTTGTGACTCTACCCCACATTTTTGAATGGGTTTTGTTTCACAATCCTCTCCTGGGTGCAGTTACCCCTATTGTCTGTACACTTTTTTTCTACCACATCTTTTCCTTCCCTTTGCCTCTCTATTAATGTGCTTGGACACGGAGCTCTGTGAACAGCCAGCCTTTATTTTGCAGTGAACTTTTGTGTCTTGCCCTCCCCTTGTGCAAGATGTCAATGTCATGTCATTTAAAGGCCTTTGCAGGTGTTTTGAGTTAATTACCTGATTAGAGTGTGGCACCAGGTGTCTTCAATATTGAACCTTTTCAAAATATTTGGGTTTTTTATTAGCTGTCAGTTATAATCATCAAAATTAAAAGAAATAAACACTTGAAATATATCTGTCTGTGTGAAATAAATGCATACAACTTTCACATTTTGAATGGAATTAGTGAAATAAATTAACTTTTTGATGATATTCTAATTATATGACCAGCACTTGTTTACTTAACAGCCACAGGGAACGGGAAAAAAAGGTAATTGAAGTGACTAAACATGGCAACGTTGTTGTCACAAGATGGACTGGTCTGAATATTTCTGAACCATGGTTTCTCATGGAACCATCTCGACAGTTCACTCAGAACTGGCCAAAAAAAGAGAAACTATCCAGCAGTTCTCCATGTTGCTGGTATCAGAGGCAGAGGTCAAATGGGAATGTGCAGAATGTGCAGAATGCTCCAAGGTAATAGCAAGGCAATAATATCTCAATTAACCTTGTGTTAAAGCCTAGGCATGCAGAAGAGTAGCTCTGAAAGTGCAACATGTCACTTCCTTGAACATTATACTGCTCAGTTTATTTTTTTTTAAAAATCACATATTTGAAAAAGTGTGCTTTGTTTTCAGAGTGTGTTACCCACTAGCTAGCTAGCCAGGGCTTCAAGGTTCACTAGGGCCAGTGAGAACATCGTTTTCAGGCCCTCTGCGGTCTTTTACTACTCAGATTAAACATGATATACAAGTCACTTCGATAACTTAATAATGTTATCCTTTGGCTTTTTTTAGTGTTTTATTTGTTCCCAAGTAAATCAGTTTGGCTGAGATTAAAGTTATTACATTAGATTTGATTAAATACAACTTTAATCCCTTGAGTGGGTTCCTCCAGGGTTTTCACACAGCTGAATAAATGTCAAACAGAAAACTGATTAAACAGAAGTGTGACATGAGGAAAGAGCAGCACAAGTGCAGAGTGATGCAAATCCGAAGGCTAGACCACCCCGTTTCACAAGCCTTGCACTTCCGGTCTTTGAAGGACCAGCTCTAAAGGATGCGGCCTAGGTTTTGGGACACAGCTAGCCCGATAATATCATATCAAAATGGACCAAAATCTGAAGAATATTTCCAGAACCTTGTTAAAATCTGTGTCACAGAAAATTAAGGCTATTATAAAGGCAAAAGTGGTTTAACCCAGTATTAGCAAGATGTACCTAATAAATTGGCTGTGATTTTATGTGGAAAATACATCAAAAGGAGGAGCAGATGTTATTATTATTTGTTTAAGCATTTGCCCTAAAAGTGAATGTAATTAAATTCCTCCATTTTAACACTGCCTATTTCTATACCATAAAATGAATAACGCCGACCCATGCTATCGACACCGTCTTAGAATTTCAAGTCTTTGTGAATGTAGTGAAAAATCAGATTTGGGCAACTTATTAATATATTATCAGTGAAGTTCAGATCAAAATCTGTAAATTAGGTTTGTTCTGCCTTTAATCAAACTAAGGGCAAAGTGAATTAAATCTTTTCAGGAAAGTTGATACAAAAAAAAGTACAGAACAAGAATCCTATTGAAGTCAAAAGCCTATTTAGAGATTAAAGGCACTTTTTCCATATTTCTTTTCAAAAGGGATTGTGTTTTACTCCCTGCATGGGAACATATTTTTTTAAATACTCCCATACTCTACACTTTGCTCAGAAATGTAAAAAGGAACAAAATGATTCTTTGTCTCAAGAGTGTTTCTTTATACTTCTCCTGTTTTCAGATTAAAAAGAAATAATTGTGCAGTAGTGTTAGGAAAAAAAACCCGTGATACTATTGCTTAATGCCTCTGTTTAATATAAAAACATGGCAACTGATAGCAAATGAATTTACAGTACCAAGTCTGTAGACTTGAATTGAAAGATGTTTTAGTTTTGTAGTCATGAATCATAAGTTATTGAAAATGTCATCTATTTCAAGCACCAAGCTACAAATCTGAATTCACTCAGGTATTTTAGAACTTGTACTTTATTTACAGAATTAATAAACAAACTATATCGCAGGGTTTTGTTTTTTCCTTTTTTGATGCCTGAATTAGTAATCTACAAGGAGCGGTAGAGCACTTTGACAAAAACCTTTTACAAATTCTGTTAAATTCTTATGATGGGTCACTGCTGCTTGGAAAATACCTTCACATTTATGACAGGAAAGCATACAATCTTACAGGAGACGAATAACTGCCAGCTGGACACCTACAGGAATGAACTGGAGTAGCTCAAAGAGGAACAAGATAATATTACCTAATCAGTCAGGAGTGGAAAGAAGAGCACTCACAACAGCCAAGCTTCCTACAGCTAACTCTGAACGGTATGCAGAAATATTATATGTAGCACATCAATGTCAAGAATATCAGGCTGAATGTTTTGGAGTAGGAGGAAAAACATTACCTCAAATTGATGCATTTCATCATTTTTGCTCAGACAACAACATTAATGTTCAACATTATCTTAACTAACAGGTTAAGATAAACTATAAAGGAACAAACAAGAGTAATTTTTGTCAGTGAACTTTATTCATAGCAGCCAGTTTGACATGCCAGAGTGGGAGAACACAGTGGTTGCTAATCAGATTAATTAAGGCTCTGTAGGACGTGGGTTTACATAATTACATTCAAATGTCCTGTCTGAAATAAGGTCTCGAATAATTTAGCTACCTACCAGAGTATTTATTCCATTTCCTCTGCACCACACCTGCTACAGCAGGGGTGTCAAATGTACGGACAGTGGGCCAAAATTGGCCTGCTAGTGGGTTCAATGTGGCCCACTGAATGAATTTTCAAAGTAAAAAAAAATCAGAAAAGACATGAACTCGAAATTCATGATAAAATGCAATTGTTAAATTGCCCGCAAGGGTGTTAGTCAGAAGAGAGGGGCGTACCGTGTTACTTAAAGGGGAGCAGTGCACAGCGGCAACACTGATCATTTTATTAAAGATAAAAGAATTTAGACAGTTTTAACTCTCGGTGATACTGCCGTGTTTGTTTGACTTTGGGGTATGAAGAAGAGTTTGGACCCGGATTACTCTGCGAGGCTCCTGACTACGGTAGCCGACAAAAATCCATTAAGTGGTGTGGCTTTGTAGCTTACCAAAGTTGAACTAAAACATTTGACAGATTTTTGAGCGCCGTGCCATGTACCACATAAAATCAGTACAAGGTCAGTAAGCACAACTATATTCATAGGTAAGGTTTATAAGGAATATAACGTGAGTGACAATTTTTGAGAAAATAAAAGGATTTTAAATGCGCCTTATAGTGCGGAAAATACAGGAGAGTTAAAGGAGCAGCAACTCCGCCACTCAGTCTGAACAGCAGATGGTAGCAATGCAGCTTCTGCTAATTATGGTATAAGCTACCCTATTCTCCACTCACCTTGACACCCTCATTAGCCAAAATGTCTTTGTCAAAAAGAAGAAAAGTGGATACTAAGGTCAGTCAGAGGTCAGTCAAAGGATGCATGATGAAAAGCTGCAGCGCTCATGTTTCCTCAGAAGAGACAAGCATTTGCCAAAGTTAGACTGACGTAAATACTATGGCAGAGAGGATATTGGAACTATGGGCCGATTTAGACAGGCAGTTGAAACACAAGTTCAAGTAATTTCTTGCATTTTCCAATGCAATTGATGAGCACTGACATTACAGACATTGCACAACT
>VUQR01026252.1:0-22332 GCA_015108515.1 Hemichromis elongatus | reverse complement strand
AAAAAATATTTGTAGCATGCCAAAGTCTAGTTTTTTGGATAATATTGGTTAGTTAGAAAGCAGTATTTTCTGCAGGGTTTCATCACCATAGTTTTAAGCCCTATGCAAAAAGGCTTGCAGCTCATTGGAGAGAAAGCATGATAGCTGGTTTAGAAAAGCAGTAACAAACAAGCCTTTCTCTGGCTGAACATCCTACGACATACCAACTACATTCAGCCCAGGGAGGTTGTTGTCTTTGAGCACACACAGAAGATCAGCTTACCTTCCCTGAGGTGTAACCTCTTCAAAAACTATGACATAATAATAGGGGCGAACTCATCTTAAAAAAAACAAAAACAAAAAAAAACAAAGCGCCATGCTACTTATCCTCAACCTTGACTTGTGTAAGGGGCCTGGTGATCAGGAGATGAGAAGAGATGTTAACACACAACTGAAAACACAGCAAGGCTAATTCAACCCTGTGCAGTTTTGGGACTGTAAAGTAGAACGAGTCAAGGAGCCCTGGGCACTGAACCTTTGAATTAAAACTGGTTACACCTGAAATTGGGATGATTGGGTTTGACTTCATTTACCACCCCTGTTGCTGCTTCCAATTTTCCAGTGCATGTCTAGATCCAACACCAAGTTGGTGTTCATGTAGCAAAGGTGACAGAGAACTGTGGGCTGTGGCAC
The DNA here is from genome assembly GCA_015108515.1 of Hemichromis elongatus. Classification (NCBI taxonomy): domain Eukaryota; kingdom Metazoa; phylum Chordata; class Actinopteri; order Cichliformes; family Cichlidae; genus Hemichromis; species Hemichromis elongatus. The sequence continues at coordinate 21,660 of VUQR01026252.1, read as the reverse complement.
TAATCTCCTGAACACAGAGTAAAAAAGCCAAGAGATGGCTGAGGTGAGCCAAAGTCCTGTGGTGCAATAAGAAAACACACCCTACTGCTGTGAAAGGTCATCTGCTAACAACCAATAGAAATCAGGATTGACCAGGATTTTAAAAAGATATGCAACTTTTGTTTAATTGGGGCGTCTTTCACACAGACTCATTTAAGCAATAGATAGCACTGGGTATGTAGAACTGCCATCATACAACATCAGAACCTGCATGAAAGGATCGCTGGTAGAGACAGATAGGTAGGAACGACTGAAGTAGACACAGAATGAGAGGCAATCAAGGGCAGGAGTAAAAGGCCTCACTCTGTGTGTGTGTGTGTGTATGTTAGGTGTGTGTCTGTGTGTGCGCACACACAAACGTATGCTGGTGGGCAGAGAGAGTGGGGGAGGGGTTGGGGGGGATGGTACAAAGCCAGTTTGAAATACAAACACCAAGCAACCACCATTTCAACATGGCTGACACTGCTGCATGGGTAAGGCTAGTCCATGCAGGACTCATGGGTACGGCTAGGACCAGCAGTGGAAGGACATCTCACAATAACATGAGATTAAAGTAAACCGTTAATGTAAAAAAAAAAAAAAATGCTATATGCTCTTAACAGTCATTACATGTGAGCTACATAAGAAACATATTATTAAATATCTATCAGGTTTCTCTAAATGATTTCAGAAAATGAATGAAATTCTTTTCTGTGCTGTGCAGGGTGGCAGCTCACTGTATTTTATTATAGTTGAAATGAAATACTAGTTAGTTATGGAAATTGACATAATCATTTTTATTTTAGTCCCATTTGATTAGTTATAAAGACACACGTTTTCTTTCATCTTGCTACACGGCCTTTACACAGCATTACATTTTAAACCTCATTAGAACATCTGTTAGGCATATAAAGAAAAAGAAAAATCAGGTTTCTTCTGTTTCCATAAAGTTTCAGAAATCCCGTTACCACAGTAGTCCCACAATACTCATCTAGGTTAGATTCAGAAAAAGCTTCAGTGTTACACAATAACAACTAAATAAAACACAACCTAGAATCTAAAACCTTATTACGGTTTAATAGAAAAAAAAGCATCCGCTTATAACGAGATCAAGTCTTTTAGGTAAGTTGGCATAAGACAGAATATAGAAGGTAAAAATGACATATGAAATCACTAGCTGTGATCATTTCTTGAAAATGTATCCCTGTACTGGTAGGCTAAATGGTACATTGAGTGCATCTAGTGCTAGATCCATTCTGGATGTGATCTTTTCAGAAAAGCTGCAGAGGAGATATCCAGCTATTAGAAAAAACTAGGAGGTCGAGGGGGTTCTGTCCTGTTTTTGGAACATTCGGTTTTACAGAACTGCTGGACTGCTGGGTGAACAGGTGCATGATTATAGTTAAGTATGTGAACTACAGTACCCTGCCAGTTTGGGTGAATACTTCCAATTAGGAGTTCAGCAGTTCAGCAAGACAAACAAGTCCTGCCTACGGTGCACTGGAATAACAAGAACCTAATTCTATTTATCACCTATCAGAAAGCTATGGATTGCCATGTACACCACATGTGCATAAAATGTTCAGAACTTTCTTTTACATGCATACATACCTAAACCTTACACAGCTATACCAGCATTCAGACCCACAGATTTTTGAGCAACACCAGGGAAACTAAGGGGGAGAAGTTTACTGATTTTTTTTTCCAGGTGAGATTAAATCATGTTTTCCTTACCACATGCCTTCATAACAGGAAATGAATCAATTTATTTTGTGGTATGAATTTCATCTGGAGGTAATCTTAGTTAATAAAACCACAGCAACCAGTGCCAGATGTGTTTGAATTTTATAAACTGTCATCAACTTATTTAATGCTCAAGGCAATAATTTGCCAGGCAATAATTTGCCTGGTACAATGCTACATTGTACCATTTTAAAATGGTACAATGTAGTGATAACGAGATACTTTAATAGACAGGATGATTTAGTAATTGTGGGGTGTAGTTGCATGTTTAAGGCTAAAAATACAGTGCTAGAAGAAAAATGCCATGTCAAGTAGTAATACATTTCTCTTATAGTTATAGAGACATTTGCTTGTTAATAAACTTGATGTGTCTCTTGTTAGTACGGGTTAAAATGTAAACACACAGGTTAAAAAAAGAGATTTAAAGTCTGCGTAAAAGGGGTTTCTTTCTTTCTAACTGTAAAGGACTGATTTTTACTAAGATGATAGTCTTTAAAAAAAATCTCAAACTAGCTCATGTATCTGTTGGTTATATCTAAATTTATTTACATGCAGCATTCATTCATTTCTTTACCGGGAGGTAACGCTTACTGTCTGCTAATGAGGTCGGGGGGTTGATCCCCAGTTTTGTGAGTGTTCGTGTCTGTATGCATTGAATTGAGTGTCATATGAATGTGTGTGAATGAGTGGCTATAGCTTATAGTGAAAATGCTGCTTTGAGTGGTCAGTAACACCAGAAAAGTCCTAGTCCAACTAGCAGTTGGAGGTAATGGAATTTAAGAAGAGGCTATATGTAACAGTTTTTATTGCTGAAAAATAATAAGTTGAAGCATGAAACCTGAATCTGCTTTGTGCACTGAAAGAGTTCCAACTACTATTTTCTTCTGCTGCCATGGATTTAATATGAATTGCTGTGTATGTCTGCTGTGTCTTGAGTACCGTGTTCATCCAGAGTGTCCTCAGGAAAAAACGAAATAAACACCGAGACATTCACCAGCAATCCTGTTTAGTAACTGGTGCCCACATGTGTCGCAGTACGTGCCCTCACTAAAAGTCCAGTAATCAACCACTTCACTGACAACTGAACATATGATTGGTGTGATAAAGTGACCTCTGTCTTAAGAGACTTCCTCACAACCCCCAACCCACATGACCTGATATCTAATGCTTTGACTGAGGACGTCGTGTTGGGCGAGTAAGAGATCTTGTATGGTCCCAGGTTTTACAGGCCTGCCAGCCCCCCTCCTCGTCCTCCTCCTTCAGCCGTTAAACACTGCGCAACCTTCTGGCTATCAGCACTACATTCCACATTCTTCTTCTTAAAGAACAACAACAACCCTGCCCCAAGGTGCTTTATCCACTGAACAAAACCAAACAGCCCCTGGAATGGCAACCACCAAACAGAACAGAGAGCTACATATAGATACAACAGCCCAGAACAATCTATAAGTCCCCATCCAACATGTCAGCACATATAGGCTAAGTAGCCTTCTTACTGTATTGCACTGCCCACATAGGCTACTGTAAGCCTGCATACAAGACACAACGTGAGTGCTGAGAAAGGGAAGGGACAAGACCAACTGGCTGATCATGAGGCACACACAGACCTCAAGTTACCCTCCAGGCCAGACTCTGTAGTCCATAGTAATCAATGAAACTAGTCACACCGATCACTTGGCTTGACTTGGTCATTTTTTAATTTGTTTGACCCTTGCTACTTGATCTCTGACCTATAATGTTCATTTGACAAAAGCATCAAAAAGTACAGTGGTTAATGTACAACATTTTACAGTATTTACTGGAGAGACTGGCTTGCCCACATAATCCATTTTCAGCATAAAACTTGATCAACTCTATAAAAGTAAAGTGATCAATAGTCTCACTCAGTTTATTCAAGGTTTATGAGATGGGCTATTTTAAACACAATGGATTAAGCAGTTCACTCATCAAAGCTCAGTGCTCTTACTGCATTCACTGCTCTGATATCATCAAGTGCTTCAGGCATAACAGCCAGGAGTCCCATTTCTCATTTAGAGGCTTTTCCAAATTGGATTATAAAGTGCAATACACATTTGCATGCATCCAGCTCTTAACAGTACAGCTTTTAGGTGTATTGTTGAAAAACACACATCAGCTACTCCTCCAGCCAAATTTTGAGGTCAGCAGACGGAGCAGTTGAACACTACACCTATAGGTTGGGCTGGGTGTAGCCTGCCAAAATAACATCTTGTAATCTTTTTATTACAGGCTGCAGTGCCCTGCAACTCTAACCAGGAAAAGAAACTATTAAAACAGTTGGATTTTATCTTAAAATTACTCAACTATCAAAGCAAGAGCCTGAAAAAATATAACAATGCCAAGCTAAATTGAATTCACACCAAAAACTGCAGAAAGAAACAGTTAATATGCAGCTGAGTTACTGGAAATGTGTGAAAAATAATTTTATCACGTGTAAAATGAAAGAGCTTTGTTTCCTTAACAACTGGCAAAATGACTTTGAGCCATTTTTCTACAGCCATTTTACAAAAGGACAAGTACATTTCGTCAACTGTTAATTAAACTGGAAATGTTTCCACAGAAGTACACTTTGGTTAACAGCAGCCAGTGAAGGAAACGCACATTACTGGCATTCCTGTGCCTTCTTATCGCCATGCCCCTTGGTACTTAAACAGCAGCAATCATGAGGAGCAGAGCTGCCTTCACACCTGAGTACATGTATTGTTTTATTGGCTTACTTTGAGTTAATGATGAAGTAATTAACGCACTGGTGTGATTTTTATGCCCTTTTAAAAATGAGGACGCTTATTTACGCAGAAATCAACGACAGTGCAACAGTGTTTCTATAAAACAGTGCAGTTATAGGTCACAGTGCAACGTGACACCCACACTGTAGCCAATTACAAAGATGGTAGCTCTATAGCACTAGCGCACCTATAGTGCTTCTAAAACACGTACACCCCACTGCAACGGTAGAATCCATGTTTCAAACGCAACGTTTCAAATCAGACTGTGCATGCATCCGACATTTTAATGGGTATATTTGCAAGACAATCCTGTTAAATGATTTTTAATAAGCCTCACCTAAAACCAACGTGGCTTAACCTACATATAAACAATAAACACGTAGTATCTGCGAACACCTCTAAGAGTATCAGCTGATTGCGCAAAATACCACGCGTAAAATCCACAGAATCTGCCCTGCTCCGTTTACCACACAAAGTCCAATTCAATACCAGCTGAAAAGATCTGCTTTGCTTACGCGATAACGATTGGTTTTAAAAGAATGATTCATCTCATCACCTTGCAATTTTGTAAACAATTCACTGAACACGTTTGATTGCAAAATTAAGAAAATTAGGTGAAGTGTAGAGACGATTTAGCGTTCATATACAGCGTAGCGACGTGCCGTCCGTGGACCCTTTCTGTCCCCCTGATGTGCTTTGCCAACCTGGTAATTCTTTGGTACACACTCGTCCTGTGGGACATCTCTCGTAACCTCACGACGCCGAAATTTTAAAAAAGGGGGCACACAATTTGCAACCGGCGCATTGTTACAGGTTTGGGCAGAGACAGCGGTATGTTAAAACAAATAATGTGGGAATACTCGGCTTGCCAAGCAGGCTGGTAGAGCCCCTTTTTGTTGGCACGCCGTGGAAAAAAACACCAGCGTAACAGCGAAAACCTCTGCGATTCTTGCAGTGGGTGGTAGGAAACGACCCGATCAGAAAACGACAGAAACACGGCTCCGACACATATTTACACGCAGCGGCAAAAGAAAAGAATTCATTTTAAATACCTTCTTACATCTGTATGGTCGTTCTCAAGCGGTCTCTACCATCCTCTTGCTCATCTCACAGCCTTCGGGACGCCATGTTGCAAGCTTATGACGTTAGCCTTCCTCACCCCTGACCCACATTTGAATAGAAACCAGCCCCAAAGTGCAGCAGAGAAAACATCCTAATGTGGGAGGGTTTTCACTTTCTTACAGCAGGAATCCTTCCAACTTTACCTGCAAGATAGCACAGAGGGAAACAAAGAGTGCAGTTTTCTTTCATTGTGTTCAAAGAGCTTATTGCCTTATCCTCCGAGCAAAACCACCCAGTTATAGTTCTACCATCCTGCTGTGTGCAGGTAAATGCTCCGTGAGTCCGTGACTTTAAAACTAATTTTTGTAATATGTGTAATCTATTAAGGGACTGTGACGAGGAAAGAAATGGCAGCTGGGAGTTAAATGATGTGCATAAGAGACGTTGATCAGTAAAAATTTTAGAATTGATTTACTGAAACTTAAGAGGTAATTTTGTGGTGGTATCGGGGATTGCTCACAAACAGCTGACGTATGTTTTAAAGAGGAATGTTTTTTTTTCTTTTTGGCTGTATCCTCTTTTATCTGCAAGGGTCTTCATTTGTAAAATATACCAGTGCGCAATGCACTGGTGATAATACATACCACAACCACCACAAACAGCATTAGACTTGATAAATCTGTTTATCAGCTGGACTTAAGACAGCTGCATTGCCTTCAAAACCTCAAACCTCACTATCTAAATACTGATAAGGGGAATCCATTGACTTTCTGTCTGTTTTCTATTTTTATGGAAAATAAAGACAACATAGCTTTAATTTGTATAAATACCCTTTTGCAGTTATTTTAAAAAGATTTATTTATTGTTTTGTTTAATGGGACTGTGATGTCTGGTGAAAGAAATGGACTGACGTTTAAAAAAATATGAAAGCAAGTGAAAATCAGACAGAGAGGTTCAGAAACTATGGACCAGATGTGCGGAAGTGTTGCGATATGCAGGCTCCTCCTCCCAGAAGAGAGAAACAGGCTTCTTATTGCCTAACTGGTAGATTTCACTGAAACACGATTTATTCAGAGTCTTATGAAGAGTATATAATTTTAAAAACGAATCGAGATGTTAATAATGAAAATCTTAAAAACGCATTGGCTGCAAGGGGTTGGATCCTCTCGGACTCGTTCACCGTTTCCCAGTTGAAATCTTGTGCCGGTCACATTCCGGGGAAGTCGACGTTATGGCGGCTTGCCAAAGGCCACTTCTGACACTGTGTGGTTGCCGCGGAAACTGCATACTCAGTGCGGGGGGTTACGCAATCAAGGTGCTCCTAGGTACTCCACGTAAACAGAGGCAGAAGATTCTCAACAAGTGTGTGTGTGTGTGTGTGTGTGTGTGTGCGTAAACCGTTTTAAATCTGCTAGAACTCTTCTATCCCAGCCTACGTTAAACTGGAAATGTACACAAGAATTTTTTATTTGGCGGACTACACTTTGTGTTATGCGGTGTTGACTCGTTTGCCCAGCTTTTATTCACCAACTATTACTAGGCCTGCAGCAAAAATGCAATTTAAGAATTATAGAAGTTACTAATTATTGTTTGAAAACAAATTAAAACTTTGTTGATAATTGTGACTGAGATAAATTACACGATTCTGCCACACTTTACTTTGTAATTGTTTATTCAGTTTGGGTATTAAATAAATAAAATTAGAGTCAAAACACATTGCATCATGTCTCACTGGAAGTCCATTTTCATTGTGAAGTCCGGATTAAAACAACATCTTCCAAGAACGCGTCGCCTTTTACAGTTGATTTTCATTTATAAGGGAGAAAATAATAAATTTTTAATAGTTTGCCTGTGGTGGCATGCTGACATCCATCCATTTCGAAATGATCCAAGTCTAAGCAGGAACTCTGTGTGCAGAAGGACAAACTTTTACTTGTTATTAACAGAAGGAAAGATTACGAGCTAGAAATTATTTTTTCACAGCGTGACGAGGACTTTCAATCAAGAGCCAACAAGAAGAAAACCACACGGCTAAAAATTAAAATGTCACAGTTCATACTTACATTTATAAGTGAGATAATTAGAGGAGTATTCAAAGTAACGGCGTACATGTTAACAACAGTAAACAACACAATCCAATAAAACTGGTTTTCTGTGCATCCTGTCTGGCCTCAGGTGTGAGCTCTGTTACGAAAAGCATATTTGAATGGCACAAATCATCAAATGAGCTGACTCGTGAAACACAACCGGCCTCTCACCTCTTCCCATGGCAGGGTCTCCACACTTTGGCGAGCAGCGTTGCCCTGAGCGCAGAGCACCCTCTAATGTACAGAATGGGGGTCAGGGCAGCATTAACTCGGGGCAAAATGCGAATGGGGTCAGTGCCCTCATTTTTAAAGGTATAACAGGTCGTGCCAATGAAATTACAAATGATAATATGACAAAATATAGGAAGCCAAGTCCCCAAGAAGAACACTACAACCACCAGTATGAGATACACAGACGAGCGCTTGTTGTCTCTCTCCTCAGAGGGCTGCTCCCTCTCCAATTGAAACCTGGCAATGATGAACAATCGGATATTGAGCACTATCATTATGATCACTACGAATATGTTCGCGACAAAAGTGCCAAAGCTCGTGACCTGTTTGGCAATACCGACAGTGACCACGTTCTGCACAGCGACGATTAAGAAAGCGTAGGCCCAGTAGGCAACGATGACCATCACGGTCCTGTTTCGGGTCATGCGCTGGGAGTATTTAAAGGGGGACAAGATGGCGTGGTATCTGTCCGCCTGAGCGGCCAGGATAGCCATGAAAGACAGTCCTAGAAATGTGGGAGCAACGTAAAATGTTCTCGTGGGGGAGTCATAGACATCCCTCACATCGAGAACACCAACATAATAATAGGACACTCCCGTGCATATGTCACTGAGGCAAGTGCTCAGCATGTACATGAAGCGGTTCTCGCCCCGCAAAGCTTTGTTCAGCAGAATGCAGAGAAACACAGACACGTTGAGGAAAATGATGGTTGCAGCCAGGAAAACGCTGAAAAGGAACATCAACACGTTGCCAAAGCTCGTGAGGGGCAGCGCAAGAGACAAAGGGCGGCTGGTGTTTCTCATCAGTGGGGAGAAGACGTGGGTGCAATAATAACAATCACAATCAAACTTTCATCGTATGATAAATACTGGCAGCATTGCACCTGTGCCCGACAAGCACAGTGGGGTTAGCTCAAGCCCGATTTATGCAAGTCAGTCTAAGAGGAAGATGTCGACCTGAGTGACTTTAACTCCCAAAGAGAGCAAATCCACAAGGAAAACACGCGGATGTCAACGAGCAACTTAAAAACTGCATCTAATAGGCCCAAATAGTGTTAACTTACACTTTTTATATATACAGCACAGCTGCAGTAAGGCCCTTTTGCATTCCCTGAGTGCAACTTTAAGATCATAGTTGTTGTTTTTTTAAATTAGTAGTATGTCTGCTAAATATTTAGTGATATAATTCTTCTTTTTACATCGTTTTTGTTTACTGAAATTTCAGCTGTAGTTGTAAATTTGTCTGTAAATAAAAGTCTGTTTCTTTAGGTTTATATCCCGGGGCACAGAACATAAACTAGAAAACAACAGAGTGAACTCTTCTAATGTTAAATCTTCTGCCTTGCAACCATGGGAAAAACGAAAAAAAAAATGAAATTAAGAAAAAAAAAGTGTCAGTTTTAATAAAAAGAATCTCTCTTGCTCTTATCTCAGCTACAACTATCCTCTTTAACGAAAGGCCTTAAAAGCACATTCCTGCTTACTTATCAGCACACCTGAAACAAAGACACTATGAAGAACACAAACTAATTTTTAAAGATTATCTTACGAGCTGAAGGCTTTAAACAAAAGTGGGTCAAAGCTGAAAACAGCAACATGTTTATTGCTCCCCCTTGTGGCTAAAAGTGGCTAAGTGGAGCGTAAACTCCCACTTTTAAAAGTCTGGATTAAAATTTTCTTCCAGTGTTTTTGTCCATGTAATTACTCTATAAACTAGGAGTATTGGTTACTTGCTAGTCAAAACGTGAGTTAATTCCAGTGAACAGCAAGTAACAAATCTAGTAGGCAAATATAAGAATAACATATTTATGAAAGATTAAACAAAATTTAACAGGCTACATTTGAACACAAGGTAGTGCATTTTTTACTGTCGAAACTGTGTTACCAGTACACACTACAAACAACAAGTCCCTGCCAGTGTGTTATTAAGACGGCGTAACTACGGGAGCTATCCAGGGTACTCAGGATTTCATTATCGTTATAATCACCGCAGGTTTATATGTTTCTTTCGGGAGCTGAACACTCTTTCCCTGGGTTTATTCAACACTGGAAGCATGTGGATCGAAGTCGTGCGCAAGTGAAGTAGTTTATTCCTTTTAAGCCATACTAATGTGGCGCCCCATTCTCCATGTATAACTTATCTTGTAAAAGTGGAGGTGTTATCAGGTTATGCATCTATGTAACTGCACTGCATTTAAGTTTACTTTTTATAGTGTTTGAAGCTGGTGGCAGGTGGAAATGGGCCCAGTTTGGACTGCGGGAAACCACCACTTTGCGGGGGTTTCCGGTTGCGTGCCAAAAAAAGTGATGTCTAATGTTTCTTTATGCCGAAACACAGGCTGTAGTCAACAAGATTTGCAACGGTGTGCAAGATATGACCTGTTTTTAAGTATGTCTATGACTCTGCGTCGTTGTAACCACTCAGTGTTCTACATTATAATCAGGCCAGCCACTTAAAAGAAGTTTAAAGAACAGATTGTTATGTTTGTTGCCGTTTCTGCTGCCCTCTATGACTGATCTCGAAAACAATATTTTTAATGTAAATGATACTTTTTACCTGCATAAATAAGACACTTGCTCAAAAGTGTAGCTTCTATACCATACGACAGTAATGTGCTTTCTTATTTAAGATGACTTTATATCATAAGTGTTTGACAAATACATGCCAACAAGAAAATGACAACAGCTTAAATACCGGAAACCACTTTTTGGCATACCGGATACTTAAGGATGAAACGTAATCATTGTACTAACTAAAACAGGGCTGTAGAATAAATTTAAAAAAAAAGTACCGGCAAAGTTAATATAAATTCTAATAAATACACATTTTTCATAAATATTATGAATACAAATATAGTTAAGTATTGTGAAAAGTTAAGTTGGCCTTTTGAACAAAGTTGATAATTATAATATTTTATTTATGGCTCACCGAGATGGAAGGTTATGGCAGCAGGCCCCGAACAGCAAAAGCCACAAACTTGACCAAAAGCTAATGATCCATCTCTATTTTTTTTTATTTTTTTTACCACTAAATATAATATTCTTCTTATGATTAGGCCTATCTTATTGATTCCACAAAGTAAGTAAGTTCTAAAGGTCACTTAACCCATGTCAGAGCCACCAAACCTCCAGAGATCAGAAAGTTTAAGCAGCATCGTTTGTCAGACCTATAAATATAATGAGTGCTCGACTTCTTCTGGAGCTCCAGGATGCTCTATAACGCCACCGTCATCCTGTCGGTGGGTTTCAACAGTCCAGAGGACTTCCTCATCTTCACATTCCACATTGTATTCGCCACGTGTGCTGTGCTTGTAGCCGGCTCGGTGATCATCGGGATCACCTCCACGCGATCTCTTCGAGCCCAGAACCGCTTCGTGTTCATGCTGAACACGAGCATCAGTGACACCCTGACCGGATTCTCCGTCTACTATCTGGGGCTCTTTGACGTCCAAGAGGGCTATCCCTCGAGGAATGGCACATACTACATTTTGCCATCATTTTTAGGTGTCAATGTATTAACCTTCCTGTTCGCTCAGTTTGACCGCTACTTTGCCGTTTGCCATCCGTTCTTTTACAGTCGCTACATAACGAGATCTGTTGTCGTTGGAATCTGTGCTTTCTGCTGGATTTACACATACTTTATTCTCACTGTGCAGAACTTGGTGCCCATCTCAAAGGCGGCTCAAATAAACGCGTTTGGTGTGATGACTCTACAGGTTATAGTGCTCATTAAAGTGCTCATGACAATTAAACTGTACATCATAGCCAGGAGTCACGTAGTGAGAGAGGCGCCTAGTGCAGAGAGAGACAACAAGAAGGAATCACTGCGCATTATTGTGTTTGTGGTTATCTGCTTCTTGGCGCTATGGTGTCCCTCGTTTGTCAATATCATTGTGAGGCAGCTGACTAAAGAAGGTCTCAGGTTTAGGAATGAAGCCACTAACGTGTTCGCCACGATGGCACGCTTAAACGCGCTGGTCACCCCTGCGGTGTACATCTGGGGCAGCCCGGTGCTTCGGGGGGCCGTGTGGAGAACAGTGTGGTGGAGGGTCTGCCCCTGTCGCAGTGCGAGGTAAGACGCGGTCCGAGTAGCCCGTGTAGAATTTATGCTTTATGACAAATAATGTGCTGTTTCTGAATAAAAAGACATTTATCCCTTATCTCCCCACCTCTCCCTCTCTCTTCCTCTATCTCGTTCTCTTGCAGGATTGACTTTAATTCTGATGAGATGACAAGCAAAATAAGGCAGCCAATATCAGAATCATCATAAATTAAAATAAGGATACAATACTAAGAGCCCATCTGATGGGCCACAGATTTCGGTCACTTTTGAGTTAATGCGTTTTCTCAGTTTCAGTGTTTTGCTTTTTCAGACAAAACATAACGAAGTTTGCTCCTGTTCTCTTGTTCTGATTGAATAAAAATGAAACTGCTTTGACTAAACTAGTTATCCTAAACTAGATAAACTGCCACAGAGCGGTCTATCTAATTTAGGATAAAGCGTTTTATTTCCATATTTAAAATATTTGTATTCTTTTGTTTTTTTATCCATATTACTCCCAGTGCGCACATATTTTTTGTTATATTGACTGGCATTTGGGATCAGGCTGCAAAGCTCTTTGGTTACTTGTAGGGTACACGTGGAATAAACCACTAAAACCTCAATATCAAACAAATAACATTCACAACATTCACCCTTTAAACTCCAGCCTATAACAGTACAAAATGTACATCAAGATCCGAATAATCTTTACGTTTAGTTCATTGATATATGGATGGAATCTATCATCTCCTTTTAACAGCTGCAGCACATTCAGCAGCACATTCAGCGTCTTGACGCGGACACACGTAGGTTCAGGACCAAGGATAGCCCCATAGCCTACTTTTGTTAATACGTTTCAGTTGAACAGCAGCAGTCATGGCAGTGATCCCGATGCTAAACTTTAACGATAAAATGTTGTTTAATTACAGGTTTAACTGAAAGGAAAAGGGTGTGGGGAGTTTTTATTACCCATGACAATAAGTTTCAGAAGCCCCATTTTTTGTGTTTTTTTTTATCAACATATGAAAACTTATATGTCTCAACGCTGGCGGGCCGAGAAAAATAGACTGCACTCAATATGAACTTTTTAATAATATTAGTAGTTTTGGAAACACGTTTGTATTTTAAATAAATGTTTTCAAGGCAGATATTTTGTCTATTGTAAATGGGGAAAACAAATGTGCTATAAATACAGTTTTAGAAGCAGCTGAGTTGCCTCAGCTCACCTAAACATACAACGAAGCATAATTTTTTTTTTAGAGTAGCAGTAATATTCTCAGGAATAAATAGCAACAGTTTGACAGTGAAACTGATACAGTTTATAATATGATAGTGGACATTTCGGAGTTTTCTTATTTGTTTTTCTTTAAAAAGTATTGAAGGGAACTTGTCCCATCTGTCAGGCTTTCAGAGTAATACGATTTCATTTACATTTTGTATTCAAGGTCTGATTTCCAAGATTTCACTGTGAAGGAGACCCCAGAAAATGTTACATATCACTAAATATCCGTAGGTAATTCACATTTACCGAGCAACTCTCATTCATATAGTATACATTTACCAAGTAATTTACTTTACAAGATATGAACTGACTTTACTGCCTTGATTCTTTACGAAAAAAGGCCGTTTGACTGTTAGTCTGTAGATGTCCACAGGAACATGCACTGTTGGATTTTTCTAGATTTTACTGATTATTTCTGTTCTGTAACACAAAAAGTTTAAAAACTTAAAACCTTTGCAAGCCAATGTTTATAACTTAGTGAAAAGGCAAACGAGTGGTATGGATGTCAAATATAATTAAAGGAATCACATATTTCTCTGTTCCATGCTTGCTTATTTGCTCTTTGCCAGACAGCTTGGCGACCCTATAGTTCCATTTTTCTTCCTTCCTTTATTCACTTCTGTTGTGTGTCAACCACTGCAGGTAAAAGGATTGATTTCGTTTTTCAAAATAGTCTTTACATCTATGCTTCATGGTGAATCGAACAAAATATGAAAAGTTACAATAAATAAAAAATGGACCCTTATGAGTAATTGAGAAAACGAACAAGGTAAAGCAAGATGTTTGTCGTATTAGTCAAAATAAACAAATATGATTTAATGGGATTGAAAAGTGAGATCAGGTCATGCGTCATGGGAGATACAGATTGGCTTTAGGGGGGCAGTGTCTTATTGAGCAGCTATATAAAAATGTTGTTCTCGGTATGCGTTGGTGACACAATGCTGCTCTCCAACATCACTGATTCTCTGAATGCAGGAGTGCCTCTGTCGGTGGACTTCACACATCCTGTGGATTATCTCATTTTCATTTTTCAGATTTTATTTGCCACAGCTGTTGTTTTCGTAGCAGGACCTATAGTCATTACCATTTTTGCCACCAGCGAGCTCCGCCGACAGAACAGGTTTATTTTCATGCTGAACACCAGCATCTGTGACACGCTCATCGGGGTTTCAGTGTACTATGTCGGTTTGTTTGATGTTCAAGAGGGATATCCCTCTAGAAATGGAACTTATAACATGTTGAACTATCTCCTTGGGGTAAATTTAATAACATTTTTATTTGCGCAATTTGACCGCTATATTGCGGTTTGTCATCCTTTCACGTACACTCGCTTTATAACGAGGGGCGTGGTGATTTCTGCAAACATCTATTGCTGGTTTTACGTCTATTCTCAGGCGGTTATTTCGATTTTCTTGCCCATTTCCAAAGCAACACAGCTGTACGTGTTTGGTACCGTCACCCTTCAAATCATAGTTTTCACCAAAGTGGTCATGACTATTAAACTGTATGTTGTTGCCAGGTACCAGCTGGAAAGAGACCCTCCGAGTGCAGAGAAAGAAAGCACCAAGGAATCATTAAGAATAATCATTTTTGTTGTCATAACCTTCTTATTGTTGTGGTGTCCCTCCTTCGTTAATATCGTCCTCAGACTGGTTGTAGGGAGAGGGCTGACATTTAGGAATGATGCTACCAATCTTTTCGCCATCATGGCTCGATTTAATGCCGTCTGCACACCGGCCGTGTACCTGTGGGGGAGTCCGACTTTAAGGAAAGCCACGGTGAGGACGGTGTGGGGCAGACTGTACCCAAGATGCAACAGAAGATAGAGAAACTGCAATCCATTCTTTAATCAGAGTGAAAAGTTTCAATGAGACAAGTGAAAATATACCTCATATCATCTCCTATTTCTTATTTAATTTAAAATGAATGATGTTTTACAATTTTTATTGAGGTCATCTTTTTTACTGTAGCATTTCTTATTTTGCTCAGCTGACACAGTTGACTGCGATGGTCCCATTAATCATCACATGGGTGTTGTCACATGAACCAAACTTAAAGCTTTTTCTTTTAACGCACTTTAAAGTCTCAGCTTAGAAACAGTTCTATTGTAGAATCGGTACTGTTGTGAATATTCCTATTTCCTTCGTGTATATGATTAACTTTCTGTGTTTTCTAACTTGTTTCTGTATTTAGTACCGTCTCATTTTAAACAGTTAGATATTTTGGAATGTATAAACTGCTTACTTTTATCTTCTGATGGGACGCACAGGGATTCCATACCGGTCGTTTTAAATGAATAATTACATTAATTTGAGATAACTTGTTATTTTTTCCTGTTGCAGGTTTTGCCTCGTTTGCTTCAAGTCCTTAGTTTTGTTTGTTTGTTTTTGTCAATTTTTGGGCTCCGAGTACTGCATGAATGAATAATGAAAGACAATACTGTCACAACTGTCGTCATTTCTTTTCTTTTTTTTCTTATTTCTTTTAGCATTAGATAAGAACTGAAATAAACATGTCAGGCTTTCATGCTGCGGTTGGTTGGAGGAAAGACAATAAAATATATTAACCAAAGTCTTTGTTACGAACGGAACGTTAAAAACCTTGGAGCCCACATTCTTTAAGTAAAACTGAATTTTAAAAAAAAAACGAGATCTAAAAACGCATTTTGTTCACTAAAATAAAATTAAAAACTACACCTCTGATATTTTTGATATTTTAAAATATACATCTAAAAAATATATTGTGAGGAAATCCTTAATCTTTAATTCAAGCATTTTTTTTTAGTTTGGTTAAAATGTTATTACATATTGTCTGATTACCCAAGGCACTGATGGACGTGCTTATTTAGCCTCTGGATGTCTGGAGGACTGTGAATAAGCTGCTTTCACAAAGTTCTAGTTGTAGGGGCGATTCCATTGTTTGTCCAACCAAACATCCAATTTAAAATCAACCAGCCACTGCTGCACTGTGGTAATATTTTGCATTCAAGCAAAAGAAGTCCAATTTCCAAAACTTGAAAGTTGTGTTTTATGGTTTATTTATCCAGTTTGTGAAGCAATAAACACAAGATCAGCTTCTCCTGGTCTGCTCAAACAACTCATAGGCCCACCACAGTGCATGCTGGTCCTATACCAGTCCCTCTTATAGAAAATAGACCTACAGTTCTTCCTGGCTGATTTAACAAGATAAACAATAAAACAAAACAAAATGAAGCAAGTATTAACCTACAAATAAACTTTTTAATAACCCCAAAATAAGTCACCCATGAAATGATGACGTAGCCATCATGATGTCACCGGTAGTTAGTGAAGTCATATTTAAAAAAAATAAAATAAAAAATAACTGTAAAACCAGACTGCAGGCATTCATTAAGCAATTTGTGACAGACAAGTAATACGCCCTCAGTAACCCTGATTAACCCCGACTCAGGTTTACGAAATGAACTTCATGTTGTCATTATGACCGGAGTTTAAGTATTTCCCAAATAAAACCATGAGCCAAGATGATCTCTTTAACCTCTGGATAAAATAAAGCCTATTTGCAACGAGGAGATCTGCCCCCTACTGGCGATTTCAATACTTAAAGCAGGAACAGATAGATTCTCTGTGGCCTCTGTAATCACTTCGTTTCTTATTTAGAGGACTTCTTCTACTCTTATTCCAGCCGGCACTGTAATACTTTTAATTAATACAAATATAATTTTGAAGTAGCTCACACTAGGTCAAGGGCACAGTTGATATAAAACAACAGCTAAAGTGCTTAGCCTGGAAAAGATGGTAATTGATTTAAAAGCTTGCATGAATTGGATTGTAAGAAACATCAAAGCTTAAAAAAAAAAGCTCAAATGAGGACCACAGTCAGCGCCTTATGTATGAAAGTATACTTCAGACTTCAGTATAAGACTTCAGATTAATATAACAGGAATGACTGCTCAGGAGTCAGATCACAGCAGTGTATAATCTAGGCCTATTGCCTCAGACCCAAACGGACCCTACCAGGCTTGCAAATGTTGCAACTAGGCACTGGCACGATTATTCAATGATCCTGTGCAGACCTACATGGTATACACGTATGCTGTCACCACGGTCAAGAGTATAAAAACAACCAGTCTGCGGCCAACTCTTGTAGGTGTTTGTGCTGTTATTAGTCCTTTAGCGTCAGAGAGGGCCAAAGTCATGAACCAAGGTGTGAAAAAAGGCATGGGTTATTGCTACCAGAGGATAAACCAGCGTGAGACCTTACCTCACCCTCTCATGTGATCTATTACGGGAGACGTGAGTGGGGGTTGAGGTGCCTGAGAAACGATATCAAGACTGCATTGTAAGTGGGTCACTTAAGATTAAATCTATAGCCTGTGATGTGCTAGTGTGTAAAAGAACAATATCAAAAGGGCCAACGTAGGCTGCTCTGACTTTTACAGCGTAGAGTTTCAAATGAATTTGCATCTACACATAACTAAAGTGTAGATTTAAAGAGATAATTTAAAGGCCTATTATGTGGGATTTATGACGAACAACCATAACAGCGGCTAAATGCTTCCCCCTCTTAAAGAGATGATGGAAGTCATAAAATGCTCACTGACAAAATTTTGTTACGTGATACGGATCCCATCATTGCACTTGGCCTCATCAAGGAAACCCGCATGTGTCATCACACACTGACTTCATCTGCTTGTTCTTTTACAAATATTCCATTAGGTTGAGGACCAACCCCACCCCCACCCCCAATCTATATAAAACCATGTGATAAATAATTCTGATAAATAATTAAATTAGTAATTATTTAGCTATAATATGTGAGGGTTTCTGCAGTTGTAAGGGGCCAAAAAAACAAAACAAAACAAAAACACATGATTAGAGTTCCTCTGTCATCTCATGAGATTATTTCTGGTGACTTCACTGCGCATATAAGAGTGTTCTCAAAAGCCACTTGTGCATAAACAATGCGACTCTCCAACATGACAGACTCTTTGGTCAGAGGTGTGCCTCTCTCGGTGGACTTCAGTAAACCCGAGGATTATTTCATCTTCATTTTTCAGATTTTATTTGCCACAACCACTGTTACGATAGCCGGAACAGTAGTCATCGGCATCTTGTCTACCAGAGCTCTGCGCATTCAAAACAGATTTATTTTCATGTTAAACACTAGTATTGCTGACACGCTCATCGGGTTTTCAGTGTATTATCTCGGTCTATTCGATGTCAACGAGGGATATTTGCCTAGAAACGGCACCTACTCCGTTTTACCTTCCCTTTTAGGCGTTAATGTATTAACGTTTATGTTCGCGCAATTTGACCGCTATTTTGCTGTGTGCCACCCATTTATCTACAGCCGCTTCGTAACGAGACCCTGTGTGATATGCATTAACGTTTACTGCTGGGTTTACACTTATGGCCACTTGATCATCAGGAATATGCTACCCCTTTATCAAGCTATACAAATGTATTTAGTCACCATTGTCATGTTTCAAATCATAGTACTTGTCAAAGTGGCCATGACATTGAAATTGTATCTCACTGCCAGGTACCAGCTTGAAAGAGACCCTCCCAGCGCCGAGAAAGAAAGCAAGAAGGAATCGTTGAGAATAATCATTTTTGTCGTCATAAGCTTCTTGGTGTTGTGGTCTCCATCTTTTGTGCATATTACAATTAAATTACTAGCAGGAGGAGGGGTGAATTTTAGAAATGAGGCCACCAATTATTTCGCCATCATGGCTCGTTTCAATGCCTTATTCACACCATCTGTGTATATCTGGGGGAGTCCGGCTCTGAGAGAAGCCGCGATGAAGACTGTATGGGGGAAAGTGTGCCCTAAATGCAGGAGGAGGTAACACGTAATGTGGAGATTATTTTTCTTCTGTTGTTTTTTTCCCTTTCTATTCCAGATGCAGTCAGTGCTCATTTAAACTCTCTTTCCTTCAGAGTCAGCTCTTTTCCTGTGAAGTCAGGTGTCAACAGGTGTATTCCTGCCGGGACCCACTGATGCGACTTTCTGACACTTGTTTTTTTCTCCCCAAACAGAGGAAATAAAATATGCCCAGTTAGTTTAAGCGCTTGAAATTCATCTGCTACTTTAATAGTATTTTATGCAATAACGTTAATAAAGGGTAAACTGGTTTACAGCTGTTATCAGATGTTACCCTGGGTCAACACACCTGAATCGAATGATTAGTTCATCACCAGGCCTCTGGAGAACGTCAAGACATGTTGAGGAGGTCATTTAGCCATTTGAATCAGCTGTGTTGGATCAATGGCACATCTAAAACCCACAGGACACCTTTGTCATAATATTTAGGGTCAGATTTAGCAAAGGTCTGCACAAGCCCCAACCCCTCTTTTGGCATCATATAAGCTCCTGTTGGGGTTTAAGGAAAGGCAATTTTGTGACTGAAAGCTTCAGGGCAAAATTAGCCTGATGATTATTTTTCATTTTTTTTAAGGTGGGGCAAAAAGTTCTTTGTGTGCCTACTAACAGTTCATTTCAATAATTTATTTACGTGTTTCTCTCTAAAAATCATGTGGCAGTTAAGATAAATAAGAATAGGCAGAAGAAAAATCAATATGATGTTCTCTAAAAACACAAAACATTATTTAGCATCTGATCCTGAGCACTCTGTATGATAAGGGAGACACGGTTTCTGTGCCATGTGCGTAAATGTACACATTGCTCTTGTGCTTTCTGTAGGCTGCAGACACTTACTAAAGTCTTGTGCGGACAGTTATCTTTGTAGTTGACCTCATTGACGTATTTAAATTCCACTTTGAGAATCTGCAGTGGAGCCGCAATACAAATCTCACACAAGCAATCAAGATATTTTTTTTAATAAAGTCAAGGGATTTGTAGTGTTTCAGATATTTAGTCAAATTACATAAAACGGTCCATAATGGAACAGAAGTGTCGTCATACAGCTCTGCAATGCCAGAAATCACTTTCATGTCGTTTGTCTTTCTTCACATCACTGACCTGTAACACACTACACCACAAATCACTGTCAAAGTGCAACAATTAACGGCGGCTAAAGTTAAGAGCACGGTGCAATACTTCGAATTCTCCACCTGGCCGGGGTCTTCCTCTGTGGCGTTGGCATGTTTTTTCCGGGCACTCTGGCTTCCTCCCACATTACAAAGACATGCAGTTAGTGAGGTTAGGTTAATTGGTAATTCTAAATTGCCCATAGGTGTGAATGTGAGTAGGAATGGCCGTCTCTCTTTGTGTTTCTTTGTGTAAGCCTTAGACTGGTGATCTGTCTTCTGAAAAGGATAAACTGAAGATAATGGATGGAAGTTCAGATCACTTTAATAGCAAAGATTATGTGTCAGGAACAAAATGTTGTGCGCCATTTACGCAAGTGACGCAGTTGGAAATAACCTCAATACGCAGATGGTAACAAATTTCTGTGCTCTTCTGCACACCTTTAGATCAACTATAACTCAGGCTTTAACACAGTACATACTACTAATAAACTGTAACATTCAGAAAAAAATAACAGTTCAAATGTGCAGGCGAATACGTGCGACAAATTTGCTACATTAACCAAATAGCGCCAAATTTATCAAAGACAACGTGGACTGAAAGGGAAAAGGGGATTTTGTTAGAGAAACTTTTATGAAACTTTATCTGGGTGGCAAATTAAATAAAAAAAGTACCCCCAATATCAAATGTGAGAGGACCATAGAGAAAAATTCTGGCCAAACCGAGTTCCAGAATCACAATTAAGTTATTCTAGTGGCACATTTATAGTGTCACTAGAATAATAGTATAAATAACTAGCATAGTCTATAGTCTACACTGCAGGTATATGCTAGTCCTTCATCAAGCTATACAAATGTACTTAAATGCACACGAAACACTGTGCCACTCATTTATTAGTGTGCTTTAAAAATAAAAAAAAAATGATACCATAGTCCCCTTTAAAGTCTGCTCTTTTCCTGTAAAGGTATCACCTTTACAGGACATTATCAACTGGCTATCCTTACATTTCTATTATTGAAGTGAACAGACTACGTCTTTGTTTCTAAATTAGCACATTGTTAGTACAGCAGCTGCTAAACTGTCGCCAGCTTATTCCATTTAATAAATATTGGCCAGTCACTTGGTACACATGCATCTAATCCAATTACGCACTTTTCCCCACATATGGGTGTCAGCCCCACAGCTCACACAGCACTGTAACTATTTGCTGAACTAGAGCATCGTTACTTTAAGCAGACTGGGCGAAACTTTTCATCCCAAATTATTGTTGGTATTAAGCTTCTGGCCAACAAATATAATCTTTAAAGCCTTAAACATACAACTTTATTTACAAACACTATTCAAATCAGGGCATTCTTAAAACATGCTTCAAAGAGTCCATCATTGTCCCTGTCCCAAAGAAACGCCACCCTGCTTCTCTTAATGACTATCGCCCTGTAGCCCTCACCTCAATAGTGATGAAGTGCTTTGAACGCTTGGT